>OY759267.1:47916155-47968655 GCA_963662155.1 Lamellibrachia columna
TGTGTGTGTGTGCGTGCGTGCGTGCGTGCGTGCGCGCGCGTGCGTGCGTGCTTGTGTGTGTGTGTGTGTGTGTGTGTGTGTGTGTGTGTGTGTGTGTGTGTGTGCGTGCGTGCGTGCGTGCGTGCGTGCGTGCGTGCGCGCGCGCGCGTGCGTGCTTGCGTGCGTGCGTGCGTGCGTGCGTGCGTGCGTGCGTGCGTGCGTGCGTGCGTGCGTGCGTGCGTGTGTGTGTGTGTGTGTGTGTGTGTGTGTGTGTGTGTGTGTGTGTGTGTGTGTGTGTGTGTGTGTTTTAATATTCCCGCCATGTGTTAACGTGTGCGGGCAACGCTGTAAAAACATTATGCTCGCGAATCTTCTTAATGTTACTGCTGCAGTAACGCCAACGTTACGTCACTTTCAAGTTTGCCGCGCGCAAGCCGATATTTAAATGCACAATTCCTTATAAAGCAGCACGCAGCACATGCTAGATAAATGTTACAAGATATAGCGGGTCAACCAACAACGCAACACCGGAACACGACGTTCGTTTGACGACACGTTAAGGTTAGCCGAAAATTGTCGTGGAGCGAAACATCACTTCAAGAGAGGAACTTGCAATATATACAAAGATGGGGGTATTGTGTTCGTGACCGACACAGAGGACACGTCGCCACCTAAACTCGCCAGAACCACCGAGACACCGAACAAGAGAGCGATGAAAGGAGGAGACGAACAAGACACTATGAACAACACATCGAATTCCAACAGTGACAGAAAATCGTCTAGCGACAAAAGCGAAACGAACATGTTCTTTAAAACGCCAGAACATAGTTTCTACAAGATGCGAAAGTTGATATCGTCTACCAACGACCCACAATGCCGTTCGTCGGCCAACGACGGGCCGCTGGGGAAGACGGCTTCCCCAAAAGCATCGCGGGAGAAGACAGCAGCTGCACTGTGCATGCCGACACAAGAGGTTGACAGATCACCGCCATGTACCGAGGCAGTTCTGAGAGATGACGTCATGATAGGTGGCAGCACTTATGGCAACGCTAATAGTGGGTTGCCCATGAATTCAACCGACATTCTTTACGGTAATGATTACACGACAGGGACGTGTTTAATCAAGATAGAAGGAGACCCGGGAACGAACGGTTCCACATCGCTGCGTACACTGCAGTTAGACCGCGACCGCAGTAACGAGCGCGCCCTGGCGGCAACGCCATCTGAACACGTGACAGCAGCCCGCTCTCTCCTCGTGCGGACTAACAGTACCACGACTAACGCCACGCATCATCGGGTGATGGCACGGCTGACCTCATTCAGTGACACGACCGTGGGGAGAAGGAACGGTTCAGAACAGCACACCAGCACAGCGGGCGGACTGGAACCTAACTCTGCGCAGGTTTCGCAGGATGACATCGATCGCCGGAAGGGTATATGTCCCAGTGAACCAGACTGTTTCCCTACTAATATGACTGAGTTCCGTGTCCTAGATGCCGGTGAGGGAAATTCACAAAAGAGTCGAAAAGAAGTTGAAGCTAAATCAATCTCTACACGGACAGAGGATGGAGAGAGGACGACAACTCCGCGACTAGCTCTCACGGACGCCCCCCGATGCACGGAAAGGTCTAACACCGGGCAAGCAGCCAAAGAAACCACCACAAGTCGTGCCCAGTTCGTAGCATGGCCAACCGCAGGTTGTGTATCAGCTACAAACACCGGGTCCATGTCAAACGTGCTGCCATCTGGTGCCGCGCCCGACGAGGTCTGCTGCAAGGAACAGACGAAGCAGGTCAGCAGTGTTTACGCCGGTCTGGCGAATGCAGCGAGAATAACCAAAGTCAAGCGAGAAGGCCAGACGACGTTGCGAGAGATTCGGGGATGTGACGTTTCGGGCGACGAGCGAGCGTTATTAGGGGATGACGCCAACATCGCGACGCCTCGGCTGCTTGGGAAAATTTCGGAGCACAAAGGGGTGCTATACCAACGCATCCCTTGGGAGGGGTGCATCCAGGTATCGTCGACAGGAATGAACCGTGCTACGGTAATCACGCTCTCGTTGGTATTTACAGTTGTAGGTGTGGGTGACCTATTTAGCTGACCACGTGATATAGTCGCAACACGGTAGCCTATGCTGACGGCAATAGCGCCCCCTTGCGATCAGTTGTTCCCTTCACCAAAGTCTGCTACAGTGCAACCACGACCACACATATGTTCTCATGCATCTACATTGGCAGCATACAATTCCTTACAGTTATAACAGTACACTCAGATTACCGATTCGAATATTTGTTAAGAATCTCTGTCTTTGCGTCGCATCATTCATCTGGCTTCGTGAAGGGATGTAGTTGTTGTTGTAGTTGTTGTTGTAATTAGTTACTTCAGTCAAATCTTTCGAGAAAACAGTCTCCGGGAGTTGTTAGCCCAACACTTCATAACATAAGCTCTCCATTGCCACAGCAAATATGCTCAACATGTTATCAATCTAACGGATATTAAGCTATTTTAAACAGGGACCAATGTTCACCGAGGTTGCATGATAATGATTTGAAAATATAGCTGTGAAATATAATATACAGTAATTAATTAGCTGTTCGAATGCACAACATATAAACAAACGTGACCTAATTTATATCCGACATTACACTTGACGTGAATGGTGCCGCCATTCACGTCTCTAGACGGAGCCGAGAAAGCCGAGGGTGGCGACACACGACGGTAGCAAGGAGATCAACATCACGATTCCGGTGGCGGCTCCGTCCTCCGAGAGCCGCTGGACGCCGGACGGCCGCAGGCTAGAGAGAGGGTTCGACTCGACTAGCAGGGGCCTGCCGTATGCCGAGGGCGCCAAGTCGGGCGACGGCGACGACCGCTACTCGTGGATGCTCGACACATGCGAACGTGTCGGACTACAGCACAACTACAGGTTCGTAGATACCCCGACAGGTGGCAGGTCTTTCTGTTAGCGTAAGGGTGTCTAAAACTACTCCAAACGTATAGTCGTAGATATGCCCGTAGCTGCACTGAAACACATCAAGGAATTTGACTCGGCGTTTTTCTTGTAGCCTATTGATAAATAGTCAGCTAAGATAGATCCATAATTCAAAAGACTGCACACGTTTGGATCAATCCTTTCAACTTTTATCGTACCCCTCTACCGAAGGGGCGCCGATTGGCTTTGCTTCGGTGTTTGTTTTGCTTTTCGTACAACGTGTCTGCAACAGTGATGCTGATCTTACATATGTCATCATAATATGATAAAAAAATTTTTTTGCCATTTTCACATAATTTTTTTTTACAACATTCTTAGAATGACGTTTTGATACTTCATTAAGCATATTTTAGTGTCATGTCAATTCCCAGATATAGTGGACATTAGTAACTCTACCTGCCGGCTCTTGTGTTGTGGACAGTTCCAAGGCGGTCGTGATGTTGTCGATGCCGACTAACGCCGGGACGGAGTCGGCGGCGACCCGCTCGGGCCCGGCCTCGCAATCCGCTGTAGTCCACCCGAGCGCTAACGGACAGAGCGCGCCAAACCGGTCGGCGAACGTCGGCAACAGGGCGTCGACGTCCGACAAGAACGCCCGTGGCGGGAGCGCGTGTGCGGGGCCGGCGCGCGGCTGGAGGCGGGGTGGTCTGGTCAACGACGACAACGCCGGCGACGTCCCGGATAGGCCGCCTCGGAAGCAGCGCGAACGGTCGCAGACCGGGCGGCGCGCAGGAGGCGGTTGTACGCCGAAGAGAAGTCCGCGGCTTCTGCTTAAGACGTACCTGCAGGTTTGTGACGTCACACCAGGAATTCAGACACACCCCCAACGTACCCTGCCTTCGACCTCATTAAATATGTTCGCGTGGGATCGTATTTTGATGTCCCACGTAGCCTTGCGTTTAAATAAAGTTACATTTGTTGTGACACGTTCGTGAATACAAATTATAAATGCATTGACCCTTGGAAAGCGTCAGAAATTGGCATATTCACCTTTGATCGTATTGTTTGTTAGCGCATGATGTAAACACATTGTGTTTAAAGATACATTAAAACAATACTACTATTAAATCAAGATATAAGCTGAATGCTTATATCTTGCAGCATGCGCTTTTTCAGTTCAATACAATTCTTTTATTTCCAAATGAGGATATCAAAAGAGGCAGATGTCACGATAATGTAGGCGACACGATGACTAGACGTTTCCGTGCGGACAGGGTGACAAAGGCGACAACCATTCCGACGACTACGTGTACCAGCCGCTGAAACGAGGCGACGAGAATCGAGGCGGGGTCGGAGCAGGCGGCGGAACCGGCAGCCACGCCCGCTGCAAGGCGCGACACCGGACAACCTCGGCCACTGCCACCTCGGCCGCCGCCGTCGAGGAAGCGGCTGCTGCAGCTGCGGCCAATCGTATCTTCTTCGACGAGTCGACGCCACTGAAATGCGGACTAGGTGGCGGCTTTGGTGCGGAGGACCTGCTCGCTGTGATGACGCGCTCCAAGTCGAAGACGCCGGTCCGCATGGGGGCAGTCAGGTAGCTGAGGTCTGCTGAGTGTAATTGAAGTGTACGTGGGGGTAGTGTCAGGCAAAGGAAGGCAAACAGTGTGGGTGTCCATCGTGCAACAGTTAGATGAAGAGCAGAGGTCTTGGTTCTACCACCTGTAAATGTTTAGCACCTTTGCGCCATCTGTTGGATAACATCAGTAATGTTTAGTGCTGCCCTCTTTAAACGATGTTGCAATGATGCTTTGTAGAAGGAGGGGGACGACGACAAAGAGCCCACGAAAAATATCGACGAAGAACATTACTTGACATTTTTAGGACAACTATTCCAGAAACGCCATGAACCACATATATTACATGGCAGTACTGCGGACACATGTTACATGACAGTACTGCGGATACATGTTACATGGCAGTACTGCGGATACATGTTACATGGCAGTACTGTGGATACATGTTACATGGCAGTACTGCGGATACATGTTACATGGCAGTACTGCGGATACATGTTACACGGCAGTACTGCGGACACATGTTACAGCACACGATAACAGCAGTACACCACATGCAATGGTTGGACTGACATTACTGACGACAATATACATTCAGTCTTTGAGTAAAGACGACAACGACAACATGTAACAATATTTACTAGTTAC
Source organism: Lamellibrachia columna (assembly GCA_963662155.1). Lineage (NCBI taxonomy): Eukaryota > Metazoa > Annelida > Polychaeta > Sabellida > Siboglinidae > Lamellibrachia > Lamellibrachia columna. The sequence goes on from OY759267.1 coordinate 47,921,289, forward strand.
TCGGTGTGGTCGTTGCAGTCATTCAATGTTCGACGTGTTGCCGGATCCGAGTCCGAGAAAGCGCAAACACGGTGGGACAGAGCTGCTGAGAGACACGCGTCTTGGGAAGCACGCCTGTCTGCTGTGGTCCAGGTACGCATGTCTGCTGTGGTCCAGGTACGCATGTTTGCTGTGGTTCAGGTACGCCTGTCTGCTGTGGTCCATGTACGCCTGTCTGCTGTGGTCCAGGTAAACCTGTTTGCTGTGATCGATAAGCCTGTGGACTGTGGTACAGGAAAGCCTGTCTGCTCTGGTCCAGGTAAGCCTGACTGCTGTGATCCAGGTAAGCCTGTCTACTGTGATCCAGGTAAGCCTGACTGCTGTGATCCAGGTAAGCCTGTCTACTGTGGTCCAGGTAAGCTTGTCTGCTGTGATTCAAGTAAGCCTGTATGTTGTGGTCCATGTAAGCCTTCTGCTATGGTCCAGGTAAGATTCTAAGCTGTAGTCAACATAAGTGTGTCTGCTGTGGTCCAGATACGTTTGTCTCTGTGTTCCAGGTAAGCCTGTCTGCAGTGGCTAGGTAAGCCTGTCTGCTGTGATCCAGGTAAAAATGTATGTTGTGGTCCAGGCCTCCAGGTAAGCACGTATGTTGTGGTAAGCCTGTCTGCTGCTGTGGTCCAAGTCAGTGTCGTTGAATACACCTGTGACAACTAACGTAGTCTATTATGTTGTGCGGCGTCTTTGGACAGGTGTACGTCACTAATGCCCAGCGGTTCTACGCAAAGGCGACCAGCGTTCGCACCACTGACCCAGTTCGCACTTATGTACTTTTATTCCTAATAGTCAACGTGTCAGGTGCGATTGTTTCTAGTTGCGCTCCTCTCGGCGCACGGACTTGTGTCACACAATGTCGTGGTACGGCACGAACCCTTCGTGAAAACAGAACTTTTCACCTGGTGCAGATTTTACCTCACACGTTTCCTGCTAATAACCAAAACCACAGGATATAATACAACTGTCATTATGCTAAGCACACGTACACACCTAAAAAAAAAATATATGAAGCGACTGTACTCTCTGTGTCCGTGCCTTCAGCGAACAGAGACGACGTTTCCAGCAGGAACACGCGAACGCGGCAGGCGAGGAACTCGACGCCATCATGCGGCGATACTGGGAACTACTGCCCGACAAGGACAAGCTGCGGTACTACCAGAGGGCGCGCAACGCCGTCAGCGATCGTTTCCGCGGATCGACGGTTACACACCGACAAGGTACGCTCGCAGCTGTCCGATTGGCGGAAACATAATGTTCCATATATCATATCTACTGAGGAAGTAGTTTCCATTGACTGGCAGACACGTGAAGCTTCAGTCAACAAGTACGTAAATATATATGTTTGTATGCATGTATACACAAGGACGCGCACACCCACACACACACACACACACACACACACACACACACACACACACACACACACACACACGCACGCACGCACGCACGCACGCACGCTCTCGCACACACACACGCACGCACGCACGCACGCACGCACGCACGCACGCACGCACGCACGCACACACACACACACACACACACACACACACACACACACACACACACACATGCACGCGCGCAAGCGCGCACGCACGCACGCACGAACACTGTTTTTATGTCGATCTTACTGCTGCGGTCATCGCCGTCATGGTGCCCGCGCGGACAGCCACCAGTAAGCGAACGGGGTTGTGTTGCAGGGAGCCGTGACGTCGGGAGTCGGACGGCGACGGAGAGGTTCGACAGCACCGAGCGATTCCACCACTTGCCCGTGGCACAGCAGTACAGAGTCCTCAAGGACATGCTAATTGCACTGCAGCGCCGCCTCACGGCACCCGACTACCGCAACTTCATCCGCAACTACATGACCAGCTTCCGGTAGGTCGGGAGTACACACACGGCTGTATCTTTCGTGTATGTTGTAAATGTTGTTGAATGCACATACGATAATATTACAATGACTTCATACGTCAGTGATCCGATCTATTCGCAAATGTCAGTCAACGACGCACTGTTGTAAACAAAAGTTATGCTGCATAAGTTGAGTTTAGAAGCAAACAAATTAGGCCATATCTAGATGTTCACATATAAATATTCATTTGGTGAGCGAATATTGCCATACTACCGATCTAACAGTAACTAGGTTTTTCTAGTAAACCACTGGCGTGATAGTCTTGATTCAATTATTGTTGTTGCAAATAGTTATGTTTCCTTGACTCTTCCATTTAAATTGAGCTGCACCAGCGCCGCTTTTGTTGCAGTCGCACGACTGAGCACTTGTACCGACGCCAGCGCCACAGCAAACACAGTGGCGGCGCCTTGCGGGCGACGGGCGCGAACGAACTGTGGCAGCGACAGATGAGCGCCGTGCCCAGGCGCATGCTCTACAGGTACGTGACACACCGACACGCACAGTCTACTGGAGATTACTGCACAGACACGTACACTATGTGTATATTGGCAATGCCCTATTTTCTTTGCTGGTCTCTCAACCTACACAAGTCCTAGCCCAACCACAATGCATCATACAATGCAGGTGTCTTTTGTCTTCCTTTGGACATCTCCCAAATATTCTATGAGTTCCCTGGTCTTAGTAAAATTATACTATGGGTGCTTTGATCTTAGTGAAAGCATTCTCTGAGTTCTTTGTTCTTGGTGAAATGATTATGTGAGCTCTTAGTTCTTAATGAACTATTATGTGAGTGAGTTGTTCTTGTTCAAAAGATTATGCCAGTTATTTGGTCTTAGTGAAAATATTATGCGATTTCTTTGTTCTTAGTAAAATGATTAAGTGAGTTATTTGTTCTGAATTAACCATTGTCACGGAGGATTTTTAGTTTGTAAACTTAGTGATTGGCTTGAGCTAGAGACCGGCGTATCGAATAACTTTTATTTATTAATTTATTTCTTCGTAGTGAAAGGATTACGTGAGTTCTTTGATCTTAGTGAAATGGACCCCGGTTATTTGATCTCTCTCGTCCTATGAGATGAACGCCGTCAGCGAGAGTTGTCACCCGCCGTGACATCCTGCATTGATCTGCCGGACGCCCCGAGCGCCTCCTCATCCGATCACATCATTCTCTCATCACTGCTTCGGTGATAACCGCGTTTAGTTCGCGGTGTTACTCTCGGCAGCGTGACGTGTCCCGTGGCCATTGATTGCCTGCGTCAGTCCTGTATACACGTACAATCTCTGCATGCACGTACAATCTCTGTATCTACACCTCCTCTCCTAACAGTAATGGAGGTTCGACCCGTCCTTCATTGCTAATAGAGAACCTATCAAATTAGGTTGTGCATTGAATGCAATTTTTGTGCGGCACATTTATGCATGTTCGTGTTATTATTGCTAGGCCATATATACCCATGGATGAACATTAGTGGTAGTTAGGTTTGGGGAACGAAACATCGACGACATTTAAATTTAAAACAATGTAAGTCAATGGACGCCTGATGCACTTACGGATTGCAAGCAAAATCAATGATAACGTTTTCCATGAGCCCAAATAAAACATGATACTGGTCGCCAATGCGACGTCGACAGAGGTAGACGAATGTCGTCTTATGCTTTCATGACATTGACATTGTCGCGTTGTCTCGTAAGTCTTATTTAGTGAACTCCTACTTGATACTTAATTCCGTTACTGATACACCATTCCACGCCCGAACACGACGTCATCCATTTTAAAGTTATTCGTCCCACCTATAACTGTTCTTGTCAAAATATTTTCGTCGTTATATTTAACGATATGTTCCCGCCTGGAAACGTCAATCAAGCCACTTGAGTAATCGAACACTCCCATTTGGAATGTCGCGTGCTTTATCTTTACCGATGTGTGTTATTTGGCCGGCAGCTGCGTGAAAGAGGCTCAGAAGAGCGGCGGGCAAGCCCGGCGCTGCAAGCGGGCGACAGTGCGGCGACAGACGGAAGCGCTGTATCGGGCGCTCGTGGCCGATCTCATCGAGGGACGGCCCGTGTCGTTCCCGGGCGCCGCCGCCGCCGACGACGAAAGGGCGCCGACAACCGATTCGGCGATGCTGGGCGAGACTCTCGCCAGTCTGGCGGACATCGACGCCGATGAGAGGGCCAAGGACCGCTCGGCAGGAGGCGACACAAACTCGATGGGGACGGGAATGGCGTCGACCGAGGCTGCCGGGGCGGAGAGACGACGTCGGGTCGACGCCATCGAGGCCGGCCTGCGCTGCGGGTCGCTCGCCGGCTTCACCCGCATGCACCTGGACGGCCCGACCTCCGTCGACGTGCCGGAGATCGCCAACACCTACTACGAGAAACGCGTGCTCAACGACTCGCGTACCGGCCGCCTGACGCCGCTGACGTCTCGCGATGTCGACGCTTTCTTCTGTGCCTCCGCAGCAACGGCGGCGGACCCGACCTCGGACTGCGCACCGGCCCCATTCGGGATCGCTGACGTGGTGCTGGCGCGGGTGAAGGCGGCTCTGTACCGGGCCGTGTCCGGGCTGGACGGCTGCTGTGCTCTGGGCGACCCGTCCTGCATGCTCAACGACCTCCTCGTGCTCGAGACGATGCGACGGCGCGACGTCGAGTGTCGCTTCCAGCGTCTGCTGCGACATTACGACGAGAGCGACGAAGGCGGGAGCGCCGCGCGACAGTACAAGTGCGGCGTCGCGACCTAGTCGCGAGAGCGTCGACGCGATATCGCAGTTTCTCGCTGCGTACGCCCGAGATCTTGCAGTGGCGTGAATTCCGATTCGCGAGAGCAGATGTGGCCAAGAAAGAGCTGCATATAGGTCCCTTAAATTATGCGGTACTTTCATGCGCAGTTCACCGGATCACAACATGTTACAAATAGCCGGGTATATGTCATTCTCAAGCGTCACAGGGTATGCGCATTTTGTAATGCTTACTAACTATCACTCCCAGCGTACTACCGGCTCTGGACTACGCTGAGACAGGTACTCCGGGCCGAAGTACTCCGCAAAGGCTGCTACTGGTCTGAAGTATATCGACTGAGAGACTCAGGGCCGAAACACTGGGCGATGTTCTATTGTAATGCGACTTAGTTACTGTCATGTTGTAGTCTTCGACAACAGACATTATATGCCAGACGACACGGGGTTTGGCGCCGTCCGTGAGCGGCTATTAGGTATAAAAGCTTTCTTGTGTACGGTTAGACACGACTCGAGAGCTGCATCCGGTGCGCAAGCATCGCTTGGCAGTCAACGTGTACCTGGACATGTTGCTAATTGCACTTCTACGACGCTCACGTGTTGTCACGCGAACAGAAGTATCTGTTTACGCAATAAAAACCAAGTTGGATTGCCGTTTTTCCGTGAATACTTAATGTTGCAGTGGGACGCTCGTTATTCAATGTTGTAGTGCCCGGCAACGCACGCGATATTAGCGCATACATTTGCCAGCTTCTATGTGCTCCCCGAATGATGCACTCAATAACAACGATACATAATAACAGAGGCGTCAGTCCCACGTTTTATCGGCCAACGTTTTTCTTCTTCGCTCCAGCTTGACTCGTTCCGAAGACACGGACTTTTATTTCGCTCCTCCAGGATCGTAACCAGTCATGTAACTCAGTGGTGTATTGTAATGTGTATGTCGGTAACCTTGGAAAATACTACTAGTAGTAGTCACATGTAGTACTTAGTAAAAGCTTTTTTTCACGATGGTGACCATGTCACGTTTATCGCGTGATTTCCAACGGGCCATCAATCACATCCACTCTTACATATACAGTTATATAACGAAGATAAAAAATACAGGTCAAAACACTATATAAACAAAAAAACACTACATAAACACAATGAAACATAAATAAATACCTACGTAAAACGTGTCAATACTGTTTACGTAGCCATAATCAAATTACCGAATTTTATCAAACACCCAAGCATTGCCCTGTGTTACATTGAGCCCTAAATGAATCGTGCTTTCTCGCACATTCTACTGCTGTAGAACTACCCACTTTCACGTTAGAAACGGCAACTCTTCCGACAATCGAGCGAATTGAAGTAGGCCTACCACCGCTGACTGATTGGACAACGACAGGAACACGACGAATGGCTTGGGAACGTTTCACATATCATGAAGAATCTGTTGACTAACTAATTAGCTTTTCAATAACAAATTGTCACAATCGCGCGTTAGTTAAAAAGTGTTGTGTGCATTTTATTATCAGTGACACTGATGTTTGAATTGATCTTTGAATTGCTTTAAACATAGGTTCAGGCAGCATGTCTTTCCTAATTAACCACACAATTGTATTTATCTTTATATTTTGTTATTGTCTTCTATCAATATTCGTCTGCTCGTTTTGCTCGTGCGTGCGTGCGTGCGTGCGTGCGTGCGTGCGTGCGTGCGTGCGTGCGTGCGTGCGTGCGTGCGTGCTCATTTAACATGTCGGTAAATCGTATGTTTATTTTCTGTCCGTTACGAACCGATGCCTTTCGCATGGCACACGATATCACGTTGGTTCGGTTCGTTGGTTCGTTGGTTCTTTGGTTCGTTGGTTCGTTGGTTCGTTGGTTCGTTGGTTCGCTGGTTCCTTTGTTCCTTCTTTCCTTCATTCCTTCATTCCTTCGTTCTTTCGTTCCTTCGTGTGCCGGTCCACTTTATCGTTTCATTGACTCTGCCTCTACACAACAATTGAATTATTGTAAATGAGAAACGTCTATGTGCCCAGGGCCTCATTGGGTAATTCAATATGTTATTACTCAGATGATTACGGCGGATGGCTATACATTGCCGCTGACATTGTGATGAATACGTTAGTTTCCGTAGGATAAACGCTTTCAGAGCCCAGTCGGTTACGTCGTCATAAACACATAATAATGATAATAATAATAAAATAAAAATAAAACTTGTATGCGCCATGAATCTGGCCGCTTTGGCCACTCAAAGGCGAACTACAAAAAAAAATATATATATATATATATATATATATATATATATATATATATGTGTGTGTGTGTGTGTGTGTGTGTGTGTGTGTGTGTGTGTGTGTGCGTGCGTGCGTGCGTGCGTGCGTGCGTGCGTGCGTGCGTGCGTGCGTGCGTGAGTGAGTGCGTGCGTGCGTGAGTGCGTGAGTGCGTGCGTGCGTGCGTGCGTGCGTGCGTGCGTGCGTGCGTGCGTGCGTGCGTGCGTGCGTGCGTGCGTGCGTGCTCATTTAACATGTCGGTAAATCGTATGTTTATTTTCTGTCCGTTACGAACCGATGCCTTTCGCATGGCACACGATATCACGTTGGTTCGGTTCGTTGGTTCGTTGGTTCTTTGGTTCGTTGGTTCGTTGGTTCGTTGGTTCGTTGGTTCGTTGGTTCGCTGGTTCCTTTGTTCCTTCTTTCCTTCATTCCTTCATTCCTTCGTTCTTTCGTTCCTTCGTGTGCCGGTCCACTTTATCGTTTCATTGACTCTGCCTCTACACAACAATTGAATTATTGTAAATGAGAAACGTCTATGTGCCCAGGGCCTCATTGGGTAATTCAATATGTTATTACTCAGATGATTACGGCGGATGGCTATACATTGCCGCTGACATTGTGATGAATACGTTAGTTTCCGTAGGATAAACGCTTTCAGAGCCCAGTCGGTTACGTCGTCATAAACACATAATAATGATAATAATAATAAAATAAAAATAAAACTTGTATGCGCCATGAATCTGGCCGCTTTGGCCACTCAAAGGCGAACTACAAAAAAAAAATATATATATATGTGTGTGTGTGTGTGTGTGTGTGTGTGTGTGTGTGTGTGTGTGTGTGTGTGTGTGTGTGTGTGTGTGTGTGTGTGTGTGTGTGTGTGTGTGTGTGTGTGTGTGTGTGTGTGTGTGTGTGTGTGTGTGTGTGTGTGTGTGTGTGTGTGTGTGTGTGTGTGTGTGTGTGTGTGTGTGTGTGTGTGTGTGTGTGTGTGTGTGTGTGTGTGTGTGTGTGTGTGTGTGTGTGTGTGTGTGTGTGTGTGTGTGTGTGTGTGTGTGTGTGTGTGTGTGTGTGTGTGTGTGTGTGTGTGTGTGTGTGTGTGTGTGTGTGTGTGTGTGTGTGTGTGTGTGTGTGTGTAATACATTTGATATATTGTGACCATATGCGTGTTGGATAAGACATAGGAGCCGCCTTGCCCCACATGCACTATGTGTGTTTTAACACGATATATACAAAACACAACGAACTGTTGTTCATTTTGTAATGTTTGATCTGTCAACTGATTAATATCATTATCATGTCACCAATTAAGTCAATGAGATCAGTGCATATAATACTGCATATAAAAGTTTAAAATAAAAACACACTGATTTAATTACGTCTGTCTCGTGTTGCTGAGCTTTCGGGGTGTGGATCAGATAGAAGTTAACTTCATTTTGCACCAGAGTTTTAGACGTTCAGTGTTTTATATTCTGCGTACGAGGTGGGGGGGCCTTCTTACCTCCAGGGGCCGTTTTTTACCTCCATGGGCCGTTTGACGTTATATCGGGTGCCGCGTGAAGGGCACCGGTTCGTAATAGACAGAAAATAACCATTCGATTTACCGGCACGTTTTAGATATTACAACGAAGAATGGTCCGTGAGCGGACGGAAGAGTGAGCACTGGAATGTGCCGCGTCACGTGACATCATCTCATTCATTAGACTTCTCACGTACTCAACAAATGATGCGGACGACGACGACGACGACAAGACGCTGTGGTCTCAGTCATCGGACATTGCGTCGTTAGTGAGGCAATGGCACGAAAGTGCGATCACACACATTATTTTACTGTGTTCACATATACTTACTACGCACTCAGCACGGGCGGGTCCAGACTGAAAAAGGTAGGTGCTCAGTTTCCCAACAGAAACACCAGGTGGCTGGACTTCTATTAAGAAACACCAGGTGGCTGGACTTCTATTAAGAAACACCAGGTGGCTGGACTTCTATTAAGAAACACCAGGTGGCTGGACTTCTATTAAGCAAATATACGGCTGAGACAATAACTCACGCACGCAAGCTGGCGCGCACGCACACAGCTATGATTGGCGAAGAGCAGCGACGTCTGCGTGGTCGTGCATCTTTCGGAAGACCAAGCCGAGATATTCAACAGTTAAGGTGGTGGCTGCACTGCGGCGTAGGCATAACATAAGATTAACTCCAAGAATTCCTCACGGATCTTCGACTTTTCACAAAAGGTACGTTACGTTCTTATATAGCGCTGTCTCCGGTCCTTGGGACTGTTCAAAGCGCTTTACACTTCACCCCCTGGCAGACCTGTTCATTCCAACGCTATCGCAACTTCTCTGGGAAGCATTCAGCCACGCTGCAATGACTGCGCGAAGACAATTCGTTCAGATATTCACCCCTGTTTGTAGCCGGGAACTCATTGATACAGCTGAATGAACTGTGGCAACGTGGGATGGACGAAATTGCCAAAGAAACGGCGGCAAGAGGATGCGAACATTCGATTGAGAGCCCGACGTTCTAACCGCCACGCTAACGATTGAGAGCCCGACGTTCTAACCGCCACGCTAACGATTGAGAGCCCGACGTTCTAACCGCCACGCTAACGATTGAGAGCCCGACGTTCTAACCGCCACGCTAACGATTGAGAGCCCGACGTTCTAACCGCCACGCTAACGATTGAGAGCCCGACGTTCTAACCGCCACGCTAACGATTGAGAGCCCGACGTTCTAACCGCCACGCTAACGATTGAGAGCCCGACGTTCTAACCGCCACGCTAACGATTGAGAGCCCGACGTTCTAACCGCCACGCTAACGATTGAGAGCCCGACGTTCTAACCGCCACGCTAACGATTGAGAGCCCGACGTTCTAACCGCCACGCTAACGATTGAGAGCCCGACGTTCTAACCGCCACGCTAACGATTGAGAGCCCGACGTTCTAACCGCCACGCTAACGATTGAGAGCCCGACGTTCTAACCGCCACGCTAACGATTGAGAGCCCGACGTTCTAACCGCCACGCTAACGCGCCTGATGTTTCTCGACAAAGTTTAAGTGTGTTTTTTAATGTCAAAGGCCTTGCCAGCGCTGATGGAATAAAACAAACACCTAAACACCTTTCGCTTTTCGGACATGATCTTCTGCTGGATCTGGTCCCAGATGATGCCATAATTTCGTTCTGTGTTGCGAAATGCTTCTCCAGAAGCACATTGGCTAATTGTTCTGTGTTGCGAAATGCGTCTCCAGAAGCACATTGGCTAATTGTTCTGTGTTGCGAAATGCGTCTCCAGAAGCACATTGCTGTGATTCTTATCAGTGCCCAGGTGGCGTGGAGAATAACTAAAATGCACTGACGACAAGAAACCATTTTGCGTTGCGTAGTGGGTACTACGTGTATAAATCAGAATGGAGGAAGCAATTCAGAAGTATTGAGGAACAAAGGCGGTAAAACTTTGTATTTTAGAAATGTCCTCATCTGAGGAACAAGTGCAAAAGGATGCCACCTTGCGGTGTCTTCATAATCAATTCTGACTTACAATAAAGGGTGTGCCCGGGCACTTGATGGACACCGCTTGGACCCGACTATGACACTAATGAGTAGATATGCGATTGTCGCTTCACGCTAACAACGCCCTGTTGCATGTGACGTGTTCCAACAGCTAATTACTTGTTCTGCTGGAAAGAAATTTCATATTAATATTGATCAATCAAATATTCAGAGAGTAAAAAAATCATTAAAAAATCCGCATTATACACGCTAGGGGTGATATCTGTGGCTGCATTCAAGCGTTTAGTGAACACATTTGACGGCATGAATATTTATTAGGCATGCATATTAAATGTGCACAAGTGAAAGAGCATCTGGCCAGCGAACGCAACCGAAATGACGATTTAGTGAAACGGTACGTCTGCATAAAAAAGCGTTTCATCGGTCGTTTCATCGGTCGATCATAATTTCTTTCTGCCCTATATTGACTTGTGGCTGTTGTGCCTGTTGTGTCAGTGCTTGCATTCATAATAACATGAAACTTTGGCAGCATTGGTAGCTATGTTGTGGTTATATGTGGCGGTGTGACTCGCTACCACGACATTTACCACAGTGGCGTATTTAGGGGGGCACTGTGTCGTGGCCCCTTTGGGATAAGAATATTCCGTAAATTACCTGTTGCGCTACCACACCGTGGCATGGCAAACGAATGGGTGACTAAGATGTGCACCCCCCCCCCTCCCCGTTGGCTCTCCCTTTCCCGGTGGCTTTCCCTTTCCGATATCCTAATTGATTGACCACCTCGTGACCACACCGCCACCGCCACCGCCACCGCCACCGCCACCGCCACCGCCACCGCCACCGCCACCGCCACCGCCACCGCCACCGCCTTCAGCACATATAAAAATAAACAACAGATAATTGGCTTACTGTTGAGACGAGGCAGAGCCGTGCAGCAAGCGACGCTGCCGACGCTTGTGTGTTCAACATTGACGGTGACGAAATATCGGCATCAGGTGAGAACATGATGTTGCTCTTAAATCACCTACCCATAATTAGTGATTATTTAAAGACGCGGTGTTGAACTGGCAAATCTATATAATGAAAGAGTATTTTCTGCAAAATAATGGTTTGCTTTGGTACGCTTTCTAAAATGTGCTTATCTTTCGATTTTTCGATCTGTTATTGAAATACATTGTTTAACGTCATGTGGTTAGGCCCGTTGTCGTAACAAATAGGCTAATTTTATTAGCGTACTTATTTAATTTTTATTGATATCTATATGATGCTAATTTTATAATCTTTATGGTACTGATCTTAAATTGATATTTCGAATAATGGTTAAATTATATCAAGCGTCATGAACGCCTTATTTGGCAGATACTGAGCTATACAAGAATTCATTATTATTTATTAATTAAAGACACACGTGCCCGGCTATATCTTCCCTTACGCATATTTGATCGTAATTACATTAAAACACTTAAACCTTGTGCTATGTGGTTAAAATGTTTAATAACGTAGATGCATAGATCATGCGTGACTCATTTAATTTACACTACACGTCGTAGCGGGACGACTAAAAGTTGCTTCATTCTGAGTTACTCACATTGCCGACTGATTACACCTTAAGCGGCCTCACGTTCGTCCACAACGACGTTTATTGCTGCCTAGTGTGTAGTAGAAGGATGTGTAAGATGGTATGTCAAGACGTAATGTCATCAGTTATGTGACACGGGACTTTGTTAGTAGTGACTCGACTAGTTGTTATTATTGTGGAATCGTATCAAACTAGTCTCAATGGACTGACTTAAACTGTAAGTATGGAATAGTCTTATTCTAAGGGGCTGTTCACAATTGCTGACAATTACTTAGCGCTCTAAATATCATTACCCCCTACTTTAAAATGTTGAACATGTTCCAGATTGAAACATATATCGTTGTACCAGTGCTGTGACACAGTGGTGTGACACATTGCTGTGACACATTGCTGTGACACAGTGCTGTGACACAGTGCATGTACATATGAAGAGTAGAATTTAAAATTGGCGTACATCTATTTTTACGAAATAATTTTTTTTAAGCCAATGCGTAGTAGTGATGGACGCGTAGTGATGGATGTTTCAAAATGGCATCTTACACAGTAAAGTCCATTAAAGTTCCATTTAACATACAAAAGTTCTTGCATCCAAATTAGTTGACCTACAAAAAGAATTAGATCCTTTGGCCAATGAGGTACAGAGTCATCATATTATGGGCTGCCATGTTATGACGTCACCGGTCATTGGTGCCACTGTCGCGCACGCGCACACACAGGGCAGATTTGCAAAAGGGCTTACACTCCGTTTGATTGATTCAGCGAAAAGCTCAAGGACTCACAGTAATTAATATGTTCTTTTTTTTGGATTACAAGATAGGTGCATGGTATGTTAATTATAAAAACTTTTACACATCAATGTTTCCAATTATTTTCGTTAATTAATAACATGTCATCCGCATTTCAACTGTTAGTAAGTAAAAAAAATAATTTGAAAACAAGTCACTGATTTGTAAAAACGTAATCAAGCTTGGAGGCCGTATCGTGAGAAGGACACTAGAAAGAATACAACGAAGAGCAACTAAAATGATTCTAGAATTGATTGATTGATGATTCCTTAGTTACGAAAGCCGTTTATTACAATGTGGTTTGACAACACTAGAGACCAGGGGACTAAGAGGAGACCAAATAGAAGGGTTTAAAATAGTGAACGGTTATGAGGATGTTTATAGGAATATGTTCTTCAAACTTAAAGAAGGCAGTAGAACCAGAGGACACAAAGCAGCATTAGTTAAGGAACAGTGTAGGTTGGACATGAGAAAGTACTCTTTCTCACAGAGGGTGATAAATGAATGGAACAAACTGCCAAATGATTGTGTTAATGCTAGTAGTGTGAATATGTTTAAAAATATAATTGACATATATCTGATAAGGGCGGGCTACACATAGATGATAAAATTGTTGGACTCTCGATAAGCCAATGGCTGCTTTGTCCACTTGCCATCTGGAACTTGTTGTTGGGGATGGCAATCTTGTTAAATCTTGTAAAAAATCTTCAAACACGAACTCACGACATGGCCATTTGCAAGGTTTAAGAATGGATTTGCGCAAAATCGATTCAAACAATGTTCAAAGTTTTAAATGTAAGTAAACATAAACCAGTCACAGTTAACAACCACGACTGGCTTCATTAATAATTATAGTCATTACCCGGAATATCATGTTTTCGCTCGCTAGACGGTGGGGGTGTATAAACGCAATGCATCGTGGGATCGATTGTCGACGGAAGTGCAACCTGTACTACAAATTAGAGAGTAAAAAGAATTGCTGTTTCAGCAAAGGATACATCGTACCAACAATAACGCTTACTGGTATTAAACAGAAATCAGAACGCTAGCGTAGGAACGCAAACATCGGCTGATCTGACGTTTCAGTAACTTCGAACGCTTTTGAGCAAGTGTTGACCTAGATACGCGATTGATTCGACGCACGACAACAAAACATTCGCGCGAATGATGTGTTGTGCTTCCGTCGACAATCCCATGTTGGAGCAAAGTGGATTTTATGTGTAGAAAACAAAATGCACATTCCTGTAAAAAAAAATGGATCACGTACACACACAAAACAGTATTCCTGTTTGTTAATCCTCTTACTAAAATTGAACTCAGAACACTATATTGCGCAGCTAACGGCATGATTGTGGATGTTCAAAGGCATGCATGCTTGTAAAAGGTTGTACACACACGCTGGCACGCAGATGGAGACTATAACGCTGAATAACACGAACGTTCATCAGGGCCGAGTTCGCGTGTTTGCGAGACTTTCGACTATTCAGCCTTCAGCGTCGATTTTCGTCAGACTGTGCTAGGCGTGTGCACGCGTACGTGCGTCTGTATTTGAGTGCAACTAAGCCGGTAGACGGATGATGATATGAACATAATAACATGTGTGTTATATTATTAATTGCAGTAGATCACGTGTACTGAACGTATGTAAAGGCATGTTCCAAGATATCGCGCTATCAGACAGCAGACAGACAAACAAAATTATGTATTGATCCATTTGTACATAATATTACAATAACAGTAACTAATACATAAAAAAAATTAGTTGTGCGTAAATAATGTATGTAAGCGTATATATTTAGTACAAAGTGGATTTGGGAGACTCCTATTAAGACTAAAGAAGACGCTCTCATAGGAGCCACCCTGGTACGTTTTCATTGAATTTATTGTATAGTTCCTCTTGTGCAAATTAATGTTAGCACGTATAGCTGGATTAATTATTTATTATTGACCATGCGTGCAAGTGTAGCAGTTAATAACGGTGCATATGCATAGATAGCTTTTTATAATATAATTTTTAGCATAATGTATATATCCCTGTAAGCTGTGTATGGTCACCTTATCTTTTAAAATATCTGGAGTATTGTTGATGATATGTGGTAAATTATATTTAAGAATTTTTTTTGGCAAATTCGTGTTGTGTTCTAAATGTGTGTATTTTGTTGTGTTTACGCGTGAGATGATTGTGTATGTGTGTATTCTGGTTTATCGGCCAGTTTCGTAAGTATGCTGGTAATTGTTTGTGCATAAATTTATAATAAAATCGTAGTATCTGTAGTTTAAGTACGTCATCAACCTTTAGAACAGAGAGGCTTTTAAATAATGGTTCCGTATGTGAGTTATATTTGGTTACAGACATTATTCTAATTGCTTTCTTCTGTAATTTTGTTATCCTATTACACTGGTAGCCCCAGATCATTAGGCAGTAATTTATGTGGGGTAATATTAATGAATTATATAGTATAATTCTGATACTTTTTGGTAAGACATGCTTCAACTTGTTTATAATTCCGATTGTCCTAGAACACTTGCTATTTTCTCAATGTGTTTATGCCAATTTAAATGTGTGTCTAATATTAAACCTAAGAAGTTGAAATGTTGGACTCTTTCAATGTTTACACCATCAGTTGTTAGTGTTGGTACTATTACCTTTTTGTTTGGCATTTGAAAAATCATATATTTAGTTTTGTTGATATTTAATGTCAATTTATTTAAATTTAGCCATTCTGCTATGTTGTTTAGTTCTGTATTTATCATACGTTAAGTATTTGGATTGTTTGTACCATTAGTAAAGGACCCGAGCGTACTTACTAGAGACGTATCATCGGCATATGTAATGAATTTATACTTAATACTGGCTTGTGAATTTTTTTTTAATATATATATAATGAATAACAGAGAACCTAGTATTGAACCTTGTGGGACTCCTGTGTTTATAGGTAAAACATTTGATTTTATGTCATAATTTTTTACAAATTGCTCACGGTTTGTTAAGTAACTCTTTAGTAATTGTAATGCTGATGATTCCAACCCATAATGTACTAATTTTTTAAAGAGGATTGTGTGGTCAAGTGTATCGCATGCTTTCGGTAAATCAAGAAATATACTGATGGGTAATTGGTTGTTATCCAAATGTGTAGTGATCCTATCGACTATTTCTAGAGCTGCATATTCAGTTGAATGGTGGGGTCTGAAGCCGTACTGATTATCAGACAGTAGTTTTGTATTAGTAAAATACATGAATAATTGGTTATTCATAATTCTTTCCAAGACTTTTGAAATAACAGGCAAAAGGGATATTGGTCTATAATTTGTGAATACTGAGGGATAATGTTTCTTAAATATAGGAATAAATTTTGCTACTTTAAATTTGTCAAGAAATTGTCCCGTGTTCAGCACTTGATTTATTAATAATGGTAAAGGTTTCACTATATCTGGTTCAATAAGTTTAAATAATTTGCTGGATATTCCATCACAACCATAGCTATTTTTATTTGGAAGGTTGTTGATTATTTGTGATACGGATTCCTCTTGTATTTCTGTAAATCTGAAACCATTTTTATTCTTGTTTTTGAGAAATTTAGTAAAATTATTTGCAATTGTACATGGTATGCTTTCACCAAGATTAGGGCCTGTTTCCGTAAAAATATGATTAAATTCATTAGCTATGTCAATCTTATTAGTATATGTGTTATTATTTTGTTTAAAACATGTTGGACATTGTGTACTAGATTTGTATCTTGATATAATTGCATTAATTGTTTTCCATGTATTTGCTGCATTGAATTTGTATTTGTCGAAAAGTTGTTCATAGTGTAATCTCTTTGCTTCAAGAATGTTCTTCTTAAGTTCTTAAGTTGTTAATATTGTAATCTCTTTGCTTCACGAATGTTCGTCTTAAGTATTACGTTGTATGTTTTTAGATTAGTGCAACATGTGTTATATTGTGCCTAATCAGGATGTAACATGTTGAGTTGTTTATATAATTTGTCTCTATATTTAATTGATCTTTATAGACCTTTCGTTATCCAGTTTGATTTGATTTTTTATGTCTATATTTATGGAATTTGACAACTTTAATCTGTATGTGTTTATTTTTAGTCGTTTCTATTATTTGATCTATAAGATTATAATTGAAATTTGTCTATTTAGGAATGTCAGGTTTAACTCTTTGTTTGTTGTGTGTTGTGTCCATAAAGATAAAATAGGGTTGGTGATCTAAAAATTGTTTTATGAGTATACCTGCTCTGCTCTCTAGAATTGTTTTTGTTAATTTACAGAAAAGAGTATTTATTAATGTACCGTGTGTTACTGAAAATCTAGTTGGTTGTGTAATTTGGGGTACATACTATGTGATGTAAGAAGATCAAAGAAATCACTGATCAGTTCATCTTCGTTTAACTTTAGCAGGTTTATGTTATAATCACCGGCAAAGATTACATTGTGTTGTATTTGGTCTAGAGATGACAGCATTAGTGAAGATTCTGTTATAAACTGTTCCAGGTTAGCATTTAAATTCCTCGGAAGCCTATAAATATTTCCTATTGTTGCTGGTTTGGTCAAACCACTTTCACTTATTTTGATAATAAGCCCTTCCCAAAGTTCATAATTGTTTAGATTTTGCATCACTTCGTATGTATATTTTGAATCAACGTATATGATTAGTCCTCCCTTTTTACTGGATGTTTTTCCCTGTGTTATGCAATTGTATCCGTCCAGCTGTATGTGTGAGAAATCATAATTTTTAGATATACAACTCTCTTGTAGGCATATAACACTAAATTGAACATTTTAAGTTTTTAATTCCTCTACGAATGCCTCTAGTTCGCTAAATTTGGCATTAATAGATTGTATATTTGAGCTTATTACGCTGAAGCAATTTTTTTCTTTTTACATAAAGCAATAAATGCATCCGAGTCAAAATATGAGGATAGACGTATAGGATTTAATTCATTAGTCTGATTTGTATTATCATCTCGGATATTATTTTTTTAAAGTTGTTCTGTAAGCCGCCCAAATACTGTAGAAATGATTCGTCAGATGTCATTTAGTATTCATAGTTTACTTATGTGAACTGTGCAGCATGATGTGCGTGAGGTTATATCTGTATACCTCGAGACATTATATCTGTATACCTCATATGCCTCGTTTAAAAATGTTTCTTGTTGATTGTGCGTATGTAGATTTGTGTTGTGACGTGGTAATGTTATGTAGATTTGTGTTGTGACGTGGTAATGTTATGTAGATTTGTGTTGTGACGTGGTAATGTTATGTAGATTTGTGTTGTGACATGGTAATGTTATGCTCTTGTGGGTGTTATTCGAATTTGATGTTATGTATAGTGCAACAGCGAAGATGTATACAGGGGTAAACATAACGATAAACTTTGTATGTGTAACAATTATTGTCAATAAAGAAAAAAGAAAATAAGTATGAAAAAGGAGACATCATAGACATCGATCGAACTAATTGTTCGGGGAGAAATAAAAATGATAAAGAAAAAGGAGAGATCCTGTTCAGGCCAGAATACATTAATAGTATAATATGTTGTAACTAATATGCTGCAATCTCTGGCCCGATAATCATTGTATCATGTGCCACTTAAAATGTTCAGAGGCACAGTAGTAACAACTTTGAATGTTCAAGAATGTTTCAAAATAATGTTCGCAGCCGTTTAATATATATTAATATAAAAGTATTTGGTCCCCATAATGCCACTACATAAATGTTGGCAGTCGGCACTTGTGGTGACTCAATGTTACCTATTGCTTCTGTCCGTGCGATGGGTCTAGGTCTGTGCGATGGATGTAGGTCTGTGCGATGGGTGTAGATCTGTGCGATGGGTGTAGGTCTGTGCGATGGGTGTAGGTCTGTGCGATGGGTGTAGGTCTGTGCGATGGGTGTAGGTCTGTGCGATGGGTGTAGGTCTGTGAGATGGATGTAAGTCTGCATTGTTTGATAACTGTAGAAGCTCCTTTGTGCAGGTCTATATTGTCGTCACTCCTGCATGATTGTTCAAGGAATGTTCAGTGGACAGTGAACAGGGATAGGTGTAGGTGTTCAGTGGACAGTGACGTTTCAGATCAATGTGGGATTGCTGCTTCGAAAGGAAATCAAGTTCTAGGGCTAATTAGGAGAACTATCACGTTTAAGGAGAAACAACTAATTGTACCCCTGTACAAAGCAATAGTTATACCACATTTGGAATATTGTATTCAGGCATGGAGGCCGTATCGTAAAAAGGACATAGACAAGCTAGAAAGAATACAACGAAGAGCAAATAAAATGATTCCAGAATTGAGAGACTTTAGTTACGATAGCCGCTTATTATAATGTGGTTTGACAACACTAGAGACCAGGAGACTAAGAGGAGACCAAATAGAAGTGTTTAAAATAGTGAATGGTTATGAGTTTGGTTGATAGGAATATGTTCTTCAAACTTAAAGAAGGCAGTAGAACCAGAGGACACAAAGCTGCATTAGTTAAGGAGCAGTGTAGGTTGGACATGAGAAAGTACTCTTTCTCACAGAGGGTGATAAATGAATGGAACAAACTGCCAAATGATTGTGTTAATGCTAGTAATGTGAATGTGTTTAAAAATAGAATTGACAGATATCTGATAGGGGCGGGCTACACATAGATGTGAAAATGGTTGGACTCTCGATATGCCAATGGCTTCCTTGTCCACTTGCCATCTGGAACCTGTTGTTTGGGATGGCAATCTTGTTAAATCTTGTTAAATCTCTTACCGCCTCGCTTCGAAAGCGTACTATGATCGAACGTCTGCGGGAGCGACCACGATTGTCAGTCTTCTGGCCGATGCGATGGCTTCTTTCCAGATCGGCGACACCTATGTTATCAAATCCCAACTTCTTTATTGTTGCAATCACTAGATCATTCGTGACCTCGTTTGTAGTTTCTGGAATGCCGGAGATGCGGAGGTTCGGACGCCTCCGCCTCCAAGGTTTCCACCTTCTCCTCCAATGTACGTATGTTTGTGGTCAGGGCAGCAGTCACTCTCTCTATGTTTTCGAGTCGCACGTTTAATTTCTTTGCAACAACATCGACGATTTGTTCAGCAAAGTTCGCGACGAAAGCTTCGTCTTTCATAATTTCCATTAGTTTGGCCGCGGTAGAGTCGTCGCTCGTAGAACTATGTTTGTGTGTGGAGCTGGGCTTTGAACGAACGGCCAGTCTTGACAGTGGGGCGCTAGACAATGGGGCGCTAGCCGTTAAGCATCAGTTGACACTGTCTGAGCGATAATGCGGTTGCTATTATATTTATTGTTCCTCTTTACCTCACGTTGCTTCAGGATATTCGGTGCATCACGCCCTCCCCAGGAGTCTTGTAACTATGATGACAGCCTACTGCTGACTGCTGACTATGATGACAGCCTGCTGCTGACTGCTGACTATGATGACATCTAGCTGCTGATAACTGTTCCAGTCCCGACCGCGCTCAAAGCGCTATACACTTCATCCCCGGCTATACGCAAACCCCAATCGACATTTCCGGGACGCATCCAGCCACGCTGCATTTACTGTACCGTCTGACCAGTGGTTTGTTCAGACATCAACCCCTGAACACTATTTCAAATGACTAGCCAGCGTTGTCGCTGACGCAACGGAGAACGACACGTTTTACGATATAGATGACTTGCAATCACGTTATACAAGTTAAAATTGTCATGGCTATGAAATATTTTGTTGGCCAACGACATAATTATATTTCATGGAGATACCATTTGCAACATCGAAGCGAGCAACATTTATCGAATCGTGTGATTCGTTCATACAGCAAGTGGGACAAAGCACAACTCCACGTCTGTAGGGGTGACTCCACTCCACGTCTGTAGGGGTGACTCCACTCCACGTCTGTAGGGGTGACTCCACTCCACGTCTGTAGGGGTGACTCCACTCCACGTCTGTAGGGGTGAGTCCACTCCACGTCTGTAGGGGTGACTCCACTCCACGTCTGTAGGGGTGACTCCACTCCACGTCTGTAGGGGTGACTCCACTCCACGTCTCTAGGGATGACTCCACTCCACGTCTGTAGGGGTGACTCCACTCCACGTCTGTAGGGGTGACTCCACTCCACGTCTGTAGGGGTGACTCCACTCCACGTCTCTAGGGGTGACTCCACTCCACGTCTGTAGGGGTGACTCCACTCCACGTCTGTAGGGTGATTCCACTCCACGTCTGTAGGGTGATTCCACTCCACGTCTGTAGGGTGATTCCACTAGCGCTGATGACACTATGACAGCTGGGTAACGAGGATGTAGCAAGATATACATTTGTACAGCTGAATTTCCAACGGCAACTAAACAATTAGATCCAGGTTCTCTCGATTAAGAGTCCAGGTCCTCTCGATTAAGAGTCCAGGTTCTCTCAATTAAGAGTCCAGGTCCTCTCGATTAAGAGTCCAGGTTCTCTCAATTAAGAGTCCAGGTCCTCTCGATTAAGAGTCCAGGTTCTCTCGATTAAGAGTCCAGGTCCTCTCGATTAAGAGTCCAGGTTCTCTCGATTAAGAATCCAGGTCTTCTCGATTAAGAGTCCAGGTCTTCTCGATTAAGAGTCCAGGTTCTCTCGATTAAGAGTCCAGGTTCTTTCGATTAAAAATCCGATGATAAAAAAAAAAATATATGTAATAATAAAATAGTAATACATAACCATACAAATGTTCATATCAGCGTACCATAAAAAGGTTACCAAGCACACCTTTACTTGTGTACATATACTGTCGGTGTATCAACAAAATGAATGAGTCTACACCTAGCAAGACGAACGAGTTGTCTAACTCGGGCATATCTGTAAGCTGGTCATCCAGATGCTCGGCGCACGAATCCGGCAAGATCGATAATCATTGCGCAGAGACAAGTCTTACTCTCGACATAACCACACATCATTGTGACATACACATCCCGACCCGGGTGTAACTCGAGTGATGTAGGCTACATGCAGACTTCACGAAGGTGCAACAAGGGATCAGGTTAGCAAAGAAGTCAACTCGCAATACTAATCGTGGTTTATATTTAACAGTTGTTGAATCTTCGCGGAGTGAATGCTGCTGCAAATATGTAATTGTATGTCCGTTTTATATACTTAAATGAACGCCTATGTTCATTACACGTACACTGATGCATGTGTTTCATTGGGTGCAATGTCGTTAGCGGGAAATAAAAGTCTATAAGATGATACCATTGACACACCAAAATCGATTTATCCCTATCGATTGCAATCGGTTGCGACCGATAGCATTTTGATATCGGTTGGGATTTTTCACCGCTGACACACCGCACAATTTGTAGCGCTACAAGCGATATCACTGATCTATAAATAATCGTTGTCGTCACCGGAAGTTTAACCAGGAATGACCTGGACCGAATTAGCGATGGAAGACGCCAATAGTAAAACTGACCAAAGGCAAAACACAAACATCAGCTGGACGAACGCCAAATGTTCAGCGATTATTGATGTTTGGATGCATCAGTCCAAGCGCACTTAGAAGGCACCAGACGAAATAAACAGATGTACGTAAAAATTGCCGAAGAAATGAAACATCGCGGTTTTGAGAGGGACTTCAAACAATGTCAATGGCAATGCCGAAACAAAATTAAATGGCTTAAGCACGAGTATAAACGCGTTGTTTTGCTCTGTATTTCTTCACCCGAGCAAAATGTTTAGCTTTTGAAGATTTCAATCTGCCACCTAGTGCACTATTCATGATCATTTTGCAAAAGATGTAACATTGCATCAAAACGAGGCCCTATCGATAGGGAGATAGCGCAGTATATACACCGCATCGCCATTTGTTGCAAGTTAACCGATAGCAGTTTTAGGACTTGCTCGCGAGTAGGTAGTATTTGCTTTCGATGGCAACCGGTAGCCTTGAGCATTTTGGTGACACACCAAGCACTCCCATTGGTTGCAATCGATTGCAACCGATAACAGTGTTTGGTGTGTCAATGGCATTACTAAAACATAACCATTTGCAACCACAATTGAAAATGTCACGCCAGTGATTTACTGGGAAAACCTTGTTGAACACAGGGCATTTAAATCCTAATCCTACACTTCACTTGGCAGTAGAATATGGCCATGCTGTTTGCGTCAAAACTCAACTTATGTAATATGCTTTCACCTTTGTTTACTAAACGAGTCCCATTCTGACATAGCAGCACATTTGACTGAGAGTTTTCTTTACTTGTGTGTATACTCGCCGCCCTTAATACATCACAGCCGTAGTCTGTGTAAACCGATTTCTCAGAACTGCTCATGCTCTTATCGGTCGCATATTTAACAAGATTTAACAAGATTTAACAAGATTTAACCATCCCAAACAACAAGTTTCAGATGGCAAGTGGACAAGGAAGCCATTGGCTTATCGAGAGTCCAACAATTTTATCGTCTATGTGTAGCCCGCCCTTATCATATATCTGTCAATTCTATTTTTAAACATATTCACACTATAGCATTAACACAATCATTTGGCAGTTTGTTCCATTCATTTATCACCCTCTGTGAGAAAGAGTACTTTCTCATGTCCAACCTACACTGCTCCTTAACTAATGCTGCTTTGTGTCCTCTGGTTCTACTGCCTTCTTTAAGTTTGAAGAATATATTCCTATCAACATCCTCATAACCGTTCACTATTTTAAAAACTTCTATTTGATCTCCTCTTAGTCTCCTGGTCTCTAGTGTTGTCAAACCACATTGTAATAAGCGGCTTTCATAACTAAGGTCTCTTAATTCTGGAATAATTTTAGTTGCTCTTCCTTGTATTCTTTCTAGCTTGTCTATGTCCTTCTTACGATATGGCCTCCATGCTTGTATACAATATTCCAAATGTGGTCTAACTATTGGTTTGTACAGGGGTACAATTAGCTGTTTCTCCTTATACGTTATAGTTATCCTAATTAGCCCTAGAATTTTATTTAATTTTGAAGCAGCAATCCCACATTGCTCTGAAACTTTCATGTCAGCATTAAATGTTACACCTAAGTCCTTTGCTTGTGTGGTTCTACCTAGTACAGCATCCCCCATTTTATATTCTTCGTCCATGTTTCCATGTCCTATGTGTATGCATTTACACTTCCCAAAATTGAATAACATTTGCCATTTTTCTGATCATTTAACCAATTTATCTAGATCATCCTGTAAACTTTGTTTATCTGTAACATTAGTAACCGTTCTGAATACTTTTGTGTCATCTGCAAATGTAAGTACTTTGCTAGATATGTCATCTTCCAAATGATTTATATACATTAAAAACAATAGAGGGCATAATACTGATCCCTGTGGTATCCCACTCAAAACAGATTTCCAGTTTGAAATCTACTATTACTCTCTGTCTTCTGTGTGTAAGCCACTTTTCTATCTAGTTGATTACATCATTACCTATGCCATGGGCTTTTAGTTTAATTAACAATCTTTGATGTGGCAATTTATCGAAAGCTTTCTGAAAATCTAAATAGACAACATCCACTGGTGACCCGTCATCTACCCACTTTGTAATTTCATCCAAAAACATAAGAGATTGGTTAGACATGATATTGCTTTTAGGAACACATGTTGAGATGTATTTATTTATTTATGTTTTACAAGGAATTCCATCATGTGGTCTCTAATTAATGTTTCGAGTAATTTACATCAACTGATGTTAAACTCACTGGTCTGTAATGTTCTGGTTTGTTCCTCGATCCTTTCTTAAATGGCAGTGTAATGTTTGCTTCTTTCCATTCTGCAGGAACTATTCATCCTTTTAGTGACAAGTTAAACACTTTTGCAAGTGGTGTACTAATTTGCTCAACAATTTCCTTAAGCAGTTTTGGTGGTATCCCATCAACTCGAGGTAATTTATTATCTTTCAACTTCTTAATTTTCTTTTCTATCATTTTAGGAGTTACAAATAACTGCCCCAAATGTTCTGATTTACTGCCCTCAAATTTAGTAAATGGAACTAGAAGTGAGCTGATATCTTCTGTGGTAAAAACTGAGCTGAAATGCTCATTAAGGGCCTCTGCCATTTGAAACCCGTCTGAAATTATGTTTCCACTGTTGTTTTCGAGTGGTCAGACTTTATCTCGAACTTTCTGTCTACTCCTTACATAAGCATAAAAACTCTTGCTGTCATTTTTTTATATTACCTGCCAATTGTTTTTCAAGGGTTCTTTTAGACTGTCTAATTTCAGTTGTAGCTAGGTTAAGTGCCTCTTTGTAGTTTGTTTAGTCTTATACATTTCCAGTGTGTTTATAAATCCTCCACAGTATCTGTTTGTGAGCAATTTTTCTAATAACCTCTTTTGACAGGTGTTTCTTCCTGGACCTTTTCCCTTGTTTTCTTGATGGAACAAATTTCTCAATAATGCGCTCAATCTCATATTTTAAACAAGTCCAGCATTCTGTTGCTGTCTTGTTCTTCAGCAAGTTATTCCAATCTATATTTGCTAGATATGTACTCATCTCTTTATATTTACCTTTGTTGAAGTTCCTCCTCCATTGTTTTTTATATGCATTCCCTGTTTTGACTTACTATTAAACTGGATTTGGTTATGGTTACTTGAACTCAAAGGTTCGTGTACTTTAACATTGTCAAGTAATTAATTTTGAGAAGACATCGTCGTCCACTAAAGTTATTATAATAATCGTTTTATTATTAAAAGGGTTCAAGTGCCCGAGAAATAAAACGTTGAGGGATCCTGTTTATATTTGATGCCATGTGATGCTGTGAAAGTGGTAAGACGCCTCTCTCTCTCTCTCTCTCTCTCTCTCTCTCTCTCTCTCTCTCGCTGTCTCTCTCTCTCTCTCTCGCTCTCTCTCTCTCTCTCTCTCTCTCTCTCTCTCTCTCTCTCTCTCTCTCGCTCTCTCTCTCTCTCTCTCTCTCTCTCTCTCTCTCGCTCTCTCTCTCTCTCTCTCTCTCTCTCTCTCTCTCTCTCTCTCGCTCTCTCTCTCTCTCTCTCTATCTATCTATCTCTCTCTCTCTCTTTCTCTCTCTCTCTCTCTCTCTCTCTCTCTCTCTATATATATATATATATATATATATATATATATATATATATGTATCCCTCGTCACTCCCCCGCTCTTCTCCATCTCCCCCGTAAATCTCCCTCTCTTCTCCCCTGTAATTCCCCCCTCTCTTCTGCCCGTCATTCCTCTTCTCCTCTCCCCCATCACTCCCCCGTCGTTCTCCCCCTCTTCTCCCCTATCACTCAACTCTCTTCTCACCATCACTCCACTGTCTTCTCCCCCGTTATTCCCAGTCTCTTTCCCACATCACTCCCCCTTCTTCTCCTCCGTCACTCCCCTCTCTTCTCCCCCACCACTCACCTCTCTTCTCCCCATCACTTCCACTCTCTTCTCCCCTGTCACTTACCCTCTCTTCTCCCTCCTCCGTCACTCCCCTCTCTTCTCCCTCGTAATTATAAGAAGCGAGAGAGAGAGAGTGAGATATATATATATATATATATATCTCGTAATTATAAGAAGCGAGAGAGAGAGAGAGAGTGATATATATATATATATATATATATATATATATATATATATATATATATATATATATATATATATATATATATATATATATATATATATATATATATATATATCTCACTCTCTCTCTCGCTTCTTATAATTACGAGGGAGAAGACGGTGGGAGTGATGGCGAGAAGAGAGTTGAGTGATAGGGAAGAAGAGGGGGAGAACGACGAGGGAGTGATGGGGAGAGGAGAAGAGGAATGACGGGCAGAAGAGAGGGGGAATTACAGGGGAGAAGAGAGGGAGATTTACGGGGGAGATGGAGAAGAGCGGGGGAGTGACGAGGGATACGAGGGAGATGGAGAAGATAGGGGGAGTGGCGGGGGAGACGGGGAGATGGAGAAGAGAGGGGGAAATGACGGGACGAGAGAGATTGAGAAGAGAGAGGGAATGACGGGGGAGGCGAGGGAGTTGGGAAAGAGAGGGGAGTGACGGGGGAGATGAAGGAGATGGCGAAAAGATGGCGAGTGACGATGGAAATTAGGGAGATGGGGAAAAGATGGGGAGTGACGGGGACAAAAAATAAATAAATCAGTTGTGACACATTCGTGAGCCACAACACTGATCAGTTAAGATGTGTATCGTGAGCCACAACACAGATCAGTTAAGATGTGTATCGTGAGCCACAATACAGATCAGTTAAGATGTGTATCGTGATCCACAGCACATATCAGTTAAGATGTGTATCGTGAGCCACAGCACTGATCAGTTAAGATGTGTATCGTGAGCCACAACACAGATCAGTTACGATGTGTATCGTGAGCCACAACACAGATCAGTTAAGATGTGTCTCGTGAGCCACAACACCGATCAGTTAAGATGTGTATCGTGAGCCACAACACAGATCAGTTACGATGTGTATCGTGAGCCACAACACAGATCAGTTAAGATGTGTATCGTGAGCCACAACACAGATCAGTTAAGAAGTGTATCGTGAGCCACAACACAGATCAGTTAAGATGTGTATCGTGAGCCACAACACAGATCAGTTAAGATGTGTATCGTGAGCCACAATACAGATCAGTTAAGAAATGTGTCGGGCCAGAGAGTTAATTCTGTGTGTGGATTTTGTATCCGACGGAAACATCTGTTGCGATTGCCAGAGAAAGCGCGTCACCTCGACGGCATCACACTAAGTATGTTTATAGCCGAGCGTGTCGATATAAACTTCTGTGCCAAACGTCGCCAGTTAAATTTATGTGGCAACAGCCGGCGCACATGTTAGTCGTTAATGCCTTCTGGTACTTCACAATTTATGACTTTGGGTTTTGTTGAATATAAAACGTTCTGAAATGAACTTCTCGTTACCATAGCACATACCTATACTGAGCGTCCACCACATCTACTGCTTTTGTATTCACAAATCACACCGTTTTGACTCATTTCATTCGGAATAATGAATCATACATAATGTTATATTTGTAATAACATGATAAGCTACCCCCGCCGGCGCAGTCAGAAACTGTAGCTAATATCTACACACGAGAATAGCTGGTGTCAACTGACACATGGCAACAAGTGTTAAGGCGGTAATTAAAATCCATCGATTGCCGACCGATGGGCAAACAGTGATGCGGGCGATATGCCCCATTATGTTAACGGTTATTATTATGACACAATAATACAGTTGTACACAAGGAAACGATCAACATATTGGGTTTGTTAACTTTGTTTACATATTGCAACTAAGTCTATGTTGGGATTTACCCGCTGCATATGGCAATATATACATAAATGTAGAGATGTTTAAATAATAATAGTAATACATTTATATAACTTAATTCTGATTTCGCCGGGATTATTTCCGAAACCATTGGCATTGTAGGTATAATACCAACTTTTAAATAATATAGTTCAAACAGTTTTTAGAACTAATTATTTTGAGGTTGAAATCTGAATGTTCGCAGTTTATTATGTATGTATAGTGGTACTGTTTCCATGTGTACTCTGAATGCTTTTATCGAGGCGCTGTCGTCGCAGGGCCGCTGAACGACATTCCGACGACTAATAATGGGCGCTGCCCCGACCCTGCTGCGTGCAGCATGGCTGACAACGCTAGTGACCAACATCCGGGCAATCTACACCGTCCCAGGACTGCCCCCTGGCGCCTACCGGATGGAAGGGGATCTAATTCTGGGCGGAATCTTCCGCGTCCACCAGTACAGGTATACCGGACATGTGTAGGCCCTAGGTACAGAATCAACTGTGGTCGTCTTGAAAACAACGCTGGTAAAAGAAACAGTGCTATTTGGCAGGAGTGGAGAGATGGAGGGATGTAGGGAGGGATGTATTGAGGGATGTATGGAGGGATGAAGGGAGGGATGGAGGGACCCGCCACCCCAGTAACCAAAGAATGGAGAATTGCCGCACCTATTTGGTTTGGAAACCAAATTAAAAATTACGATCGTGGCACAAACAAGTTATCTACAATCATTTAGGCCACTTGTCATAAATGCTTATACAAGAACTCAATATTCTAAAATGTTATTATCATTATTAACACAATAGCAATACTTAACGGTAATGTCAATATCCTATATAAGTTATCACGATTTCGATGATAGCATGAATGCCTATAATGTTACCGACTAATACTTAACACACTTATATATTTATGTTGTTGTCTTATTTAGCATTATGATCATAATAAATATAGCTAAATGACTATATAACAGTAGTACTATGATTAAGTTACTGCCATTGCATGTCCAGCGCTGATGAGCCGTGTGGCGAACGAGTGAGGTCACCCAAGAGCTTCCAGTACCACGAGGCAATGGTTCATGCCATCCACCACGTCAACGCCATGAACAGCGTGCTGCCCAACGTCACCCTCGGCTTCGTCATTCTCGATGACTGCACCAAAGACCAGGTGACGCCACTGTCTGTATTGACATAGTCGGAACACTGTCGCACTATCATGATCATTTATTTGATTCCAACACTGTTACATTTTTACATGCAATATAATTTTGGGAAATGGAGGAAGCTGAAGTAATACAACTTATAATTGCGCCCCATTAAACATGAAGAATGCTGAACGCGCAAACATCAATGCTCGATACCTCACCAGGCGAACGTAGACTCGAAGAATGGAAAACGATGGCTTCCGTTTTCGTTTCGTTCAGTAGAAGTCGATTGTCGGTCAGCCATCGCCTTAAATCTCGCACACATTCATCGATATGCCGTAGCGCGTCTGTGTGATTAGATGGCGGACACTCAGAGTTGGGTGTCATCCGCGTATATGTGGTAGTGGATATGGTGTGTGCGATAAGCAAGCAGTATATGCAGTATATGCAGAATAACATCGGCCCAAGAACTGAGCCCTGTTGAATACCATGGCGAGTGAATCTACGAGCTTGCTTGCCATATCTTTACCACATTCGTTCTGTCGACGAGGTACGATCTGAACCATGCGAGCACCGTCTGGCTTAGTCCGATGTTATGGAGTTGCTGCAGTAGAACGGCGTGGTTAAGAGCATTGAAGACAGCGCCTAGGTCTAGTTGCACGAGTAGCTCGCCGCGGCGTGTCTCAGTTGCCTGTGTCACTAATTTTGTGTGAACTCCACCAATTTGCATGAGATCAATCCCATTCAGCATAATAATTACGCAGTGTTCAGAACAATACCGAAAAAAGTACCGATTCCCATTTAATTTTCGAGTGGTTGAGTACGTGGACGTCACAATTCAAATGCAGTTTTCTTCTGTATTGTTTTATCTTTATATTGTCATTCAAGAAGCCAAAGCACTTGTATTAGTTTTTAACAAGGTTTCATAAATTGCCACCCAAAGCAAAACACCCAGACGGCAAGTAGACAAAGAAGCCATTGACTTATCGAGGATCCAACGTTTATTTATCTATGCCGTTGTCAGCTATTTGCCAATTTTATTTTTAGGCCTATTCACACAGCTATGACACACTTAGTAGATGATTTGTTATATTCGTTTACCGTCCTCTGTGTTCTGATAACTACACTGATCCATTACTAACTTTACTCAAATCTTTCTAACTCTTCGTGTCCTCTAGCTTACCTACCTTACTTTCTTAAGTGAGAAAACTACTTTTATCGATATTTTCATAACCATTCAATATCCTAAAAAACTTATCTGCTCCTAATCTCCCACAGTCGGGATCTAGAAAGTGCGAATGTCGAAGGAAACGTGCATATTGCAAGGTCAATTTAAGAACGTTATAAATATATTTACTCGTTCTAGGATGAGTGCAATCTGCGTGGAGTTAGAGAGGTACCCATATACTTCCGCAATGAGCAATTAAATGTACTAGCTAAATAGACGTCGTTTCCTTGGGCAGTAAAAGAACTCACGGTGAAGCTGTCAAATTACTTACAAATTACTATTGGTCAGTTTCACTGATGGACATGTGTCGTGATGATTTGGGCGATTCGACACAATTATGGTCATTATCATTACATGGAAAACGGAATCTGTATCATTATCTGGTTCGTCCGGTATCATTACCCTCGAAGTAATCACCGAAACTGTTAATTAAGGGGCAACGAACAGCCTCATCGTTAGTGAATGCCCCGAAAACACGTTTGGGATCAATTTCGTGGAAGACTTTACCCGTTATCCAAATGTCATCCAGTTGTCATCTTTGTCAAAGTTTGTTCACGAGACAATCACAAACTATCAGGAAATCTTCGCAACTCTTCCGAGAATGTCGGTTCTGTTGAACTGCTTGATAATAAGGGGTCTCGCAACCAGTTCACCGGTTCAACACGCTCCAGTGGGTATCCCGTCCTATCTCGTTGTAGCTGTCGCCGCTGTTAACCAAGTGAAATCGGGATATCCAAGGTAGGCGCATAGAGGAGAAATGGTGCCGAGTAGGGTCGTCTGGGGCAGCGTTGCCCTCCATGGAAAACGTTCAAATTGTACACCATTAAAGTACTTTAGCATGTGTTTAATGTGTTCACATTATGGACAGATATGTGCGTTACCCATTGGAAAACGATTTTCAGTAAATAAACAACCTAGCTGAGTGACATTTGAAAAAGAGTAAGAGTACCCAAAAAAGCCGTCTTGGACGGTCCTTTGGTTGGGACAACACGGTCTATGACCCCCTCCCCGTGGTTTCTCAACATGAACGAAAAATTGCCTGAAATTAACATACATATATATATATATATATATATATATATATATATATATATATATATATATATATATATATATATATATATATATATATATACAAATGGTATGATAGTAATATATCAGGCCATAATGAGAGTTAACATATAATACATACCTTGTAATCCATATATATTATAATATAATATTGGTTTAGTGATATTTCATCATATTCCAACAGGCTAATAGAACGTAAGTTGTGCAATGTTCATATATTAAATGTATTAATCAGAATTGGTCAAGTGTAATACATTTGATACAGTGTGACCATGTGCGTGTGGGATAAGACACAGGGACCGTCTTGGCCCACAGAAACAGCATGTGTCTTAACATGATGTATACAAAACACAATATACTATTGCCCATTTTTGTATTGTTTGTCACTGATTAATAATATCATCATGTCACCAATTAAATCCAAGATTTATACAACTATATAGTGAGTTTCGCCGTTTTACTATTGGCAAAATATTAGATCAGTGCAAATATTAGTGCATATAAAAGAAGAAAAAAACATATTTAACAACGTCTGTCTCGTGTTGCTGAGCTTTCGGGGTGTGTATCAGATAGAAGTTAGCTTCATTTTGCCCCAGATTTGGGGACGTTCAGAATTATATAGTTTGCGTACGTGATGGGGGCTGTCTTACCTCCAGGGGTCGTGTTGCCCCAGGTTACCCTACTATACTTATTAAAGGGATTTCTCTGTCACTAGGTGGCGCTGGTGCGTAGCTTACAGTTCGTGCAGCCTGCAACGAACATGTGCCGCAGTGACGTCAATGACGATTTCCCGTCATATGACATCATTGGCGTGATCAGCGGCTCGAACAGCCAGAACACGTTGACGTCAGCAGGCCTCCTCAACATGTTTCACGTGCCAATGGTGGCCGCTGTCGCCACGTCCGACCAAGTGTGTCATTCTTGCGTAAAATCCCCACCAGTGGCGCCCTCACCCCTCCCACAACTTGTTTATAAATTTGAAATAGACAGTTGCGGACTGATATAAAGAAATGGTTGGCATGGCAACGCGACTGTTGTTTACGACTTGCTACGTCATTGCAACTGTCCACTTGAGTGTGCGTAGCATAGTTTCAAACAAGAG
Source organism: Lamellibrachia columna (assembly GCA_963662155.1). Lineage (NCBI taxonomy): Eukaryota > Metazoa > Annelida > Polychaeta > Sabellida > Siboglinidae > Lamellibrachia > Lamellibrachia columna. The sequence continues at coordinate 47,953,890 of OY759267.1, forward strand.
CGAACGTTATTGTGTTCTAGACACATGTTCAATGCAAACACTATCCATACTTGACTGCAATGGAAATTGAGAGATTTCTTGACAAAAAATTAGGAGTTTACCAAGTGAAATAAAGATGTGCCGAATCTGCAAATCAAATGCAGGTTGTGTCTGTGACGGTGAGTGGCGCCACTGATGGGGGTTTGATTATTGCCCTCACTCCATGCGGTATTATTTTCATTTAGAATACAGCAGCAGAATTAACGCATGAACATGTACGTTTAATTAGAATTTTTACACATGAAAATAAAAGTAAATAAATGTAATCGTATGTTACGCGGTGCATATTGGTCAAGTCATTATTTACTTAAAATTAACTTCGACAATGAAAACGAGCCGGTTAGGCACCACCCGATTGCTTAATGTGGGAAAATGTGCGCACGATTATTGAGTTTTCGTTGCCAAAAGGTGGGCACCCGCAGGACCACGAGACCCGCAGGACCACGAGACCCGCAGGACCACGAGACCCAGGTCTCTAACGCGTGATGTGAAAATACAAATGTTGTGAGATTTTGATCCGCTATTGGTAAATTTAACCAAACGTTTGAGATGATCAAATCGAAACAAATTTAATTGCTGCTATATGCAGTGTCCATCTTTGTGTCTGCGTCTAGAGTAATGATTTTCTGTTTAGGCATATCAGTTTAAATGTCATCCATTTGTTCGCTTAATTGATGGCGGCATAGGCTGAAAAGCGTAATGTTAGTACCTATACTAAAACTCGTTATTTAATAGAAACTATGAACTGTGTATCGGTGTATGCTGCTGAAACGGATGGCCAATGTTGTAGTTTCCCGAGGCCAAGGAGGGGTATGATAGAAAAAAGGGTGGGAAGTGAGATTCGTGGAACGTTGGAGGTGGACTCTAAAAAACGGTTGGCCTTCAAAACAGGTGGGATATGGGGGTTCCAAACTCCTGCCACACCCCTCGCTAAGATGAACCACGAATGTCTGTATTTCTGGTCGTCATCAGAGTCTCGTTCTGTGCAGTTGAGCGACAAGACGAAGTACGAGTACTTCGCGCGTGTGGTGCCGTCCGACACCTTCCAGGCCCAGGCGATCGTCGACCTGTTGGTCCACTACAACTGGACGTACTTGTCACTCATCAACTCGGAGGGCGGGTACGGCGAGACGGGAGCCAAGTTCGTCTACCGGCTGGCGACCGAGCGCGGACTGTGCGTCGCCGTTTCCCACACCATCTATCGGGCCCGAGGCATCGTCGAGTTCGACGACGTCGCCCGCCTGTTGGCTGCCAACGAGAAGGCTCGGGCCGTCGTCATGTTCGTGCAGGTAAATGGCTAGCGTGATTTCTAGCGCCGCCGCCGCCGCCGCCGCCGCCGCCGCCGCCGCCGCCGCCGCCGCCGCCGCCGCCGCCGCCGCCGCCGCCGCCGCCGATAAAGCAACCTACTAGTGAGACAACTGTCCCATTTTTTTCAACAAGTACGGTCTGTAAGCCTCGTGTATGCTTGTTTGGGTAATTGAAAGTACAGTTTGTTAGCAGATAATCACACCATGAAATGTATGTAGTCTTACGGCTGCACACACTGTCTTGACGCCAGGGCGAGGACGGACGCGGCGTCGTGAGCGCCGTGCGCAGGCTCGGCCTCGGACCGGAAGTAGGCAAGTTCATTTGGATCATGAGCGACGGCGTCAGTCCGCAGACCGACCTGAGGGACCTGGAAGATGTCGCCACCGGTTCCTTCTTCATCCAGGTGAAGCGAATGAATACAAGAGTGTGTTTATCATATCATCTTGACATGACATTATGGTATATAACTGAATGCACTGACTAACCGATGTTGTTGTTTTTTCAGCACATTCTACAGAAATGTGCGTGTAAGGTGGCGCCATATAGCGGGGTAATAATGTATATTTTAAGGAGTACACGTATAATACGTACAGCGGCGTATCTAGTCACATGAATATTCACCAGACCGCCACCTGGTGGTCATTGTTAGAGCTCGGCATTCGGTCGTGAAAAAATGGCATGACTAATGGCGCATGTAACGCCAACATATTTAAAACCGTTAGTAATTGGCAGAACCGTTGTGCTATGTCGCATACATGGACGGATGTGAGACTAACGCCTGTGTGCTCCCTATCGCCGCCAGCTCTACGCCACGGGCTCTCCCGGGTTCTTCTCCTACTTCGAGGCGCTGTCGGTGTCGACGTCAACCAACCCCTGGCTGCGTCAACTCTACGAGGACGAGTTTAACTGCAGGTATGACACGAGGCGTCGTCGTCGTCATCATCAGCATCACCATGAGTATAATTCATCATCATTACCGACATTAACACGATAATGGACGTCATTTCTGAATCAGGAGTTTCTTATGTCGCATGCATGTATAAATTCAAGTCAACCAGCTTAAACAAACGAGGAGCCAGTCACAAGCACCCACGCCCGATGCATACCATTCTTCATTCAACCTGTATCGTAACTACAGCGGCCTACTATAACTACATAATATGTACTCTCATTGCAACACAAGTACACCGTTGACATTAACTACTGGCGTCACATTTTCAAACTGACCTCTCACTGATCCTCGTTGTCTATAGCTGGTCGACCTTTGCGCAGACGCGCCGCAAGTGCGATGCGAGCGCCACGGTCGGCGACATGCCGAACTACGGGCCATACAACAAGACGTCGCTGTTTCTCGACTGCGTCATGACGTTTGCGACGGCGTTGGACAGACTCATCGCGGCGGAGTGCCCAACCGCGCCACCAGAGGCGCTACGGGCATGCGTGCGAGGAGAGACGCTGATGGAGCACGTGCGTGCGGCGACAAACGATGCGAACGACCATTACGAGATCTTGCAGATGCAGCGGTGAGTACCGTCAATCTTGCGGTTTATGATTAATCGTAATTACGACAATGGTGTAACCGTAATGCAATTAAATTAATATTACTTCACAATTATTGTGTGACTTGTCTAACTAAATGTTCGACACACTTCCTACCTAGATTACACACGCGCTCATAAACACAGTAACTAGCTATACTTTATTTAAGAAACACTGACTATATCTAGCGTTTTGATCAATGTAACGTAATGGTAATGGAAACTTTCCGGTAATTATAATACAAATTTTACAAAGACAACCCGGATGCTATGCCAGCTATTGTATTTTCGTCTAAGCCGATCGCCCATGTATAAAGCAGCCGTATATAAAACTAGTGGATTATTTAATCCTGGTCATGCTTAACTACAACATTAGCCGTAATCAAGTCCCTGGTGATATTCACAGGTGGAGTTGGCGGGGGAATGAACAGTTCCGCCAGGGTTTGGAGTGTAACGCGTTTCGAGCAGTTCCGTGGCCCGAATACTTCGCAATATAAGCAGTGTCGGATTAGCAATGTGGGGGGCTCGGTACAAACGTTTTGTGGAGGCCCATACCGAGTGAAATACGACAATCGGGTAGCATTGTCTATAACTGTGCATGTAACCCCGTACATGTTTATTCAACTATGTTTGAACATAAACATTCACATATTGTTGTCGACGACACACATACATGCAAGAAAATATAGCGTGCGTTGACAAACAAGAATTACAGCAAAACATGATATACTAGAAAACAATAAAACATGATATACTAGAAAACAATAAAACATGATATACTAGAAAACAATAAAACATGATATACTAGAAAACAATAAAACATGATATACTAGAAAACAATAAAACATGATATACTAGAAAACAATAAAACATGATATACTAGAAAACAATAAAACATACTGTGCAAAATAGAGACCGTACAATCTCTCCTGAGCAAACAGAGTGATAGCCAAATATTTCCAATCAAATTAGCACAGAAGTTGAACAGAGGTCGGAGCCCGATTTATGGGAAGGTTTATAGGAGAATGCCATGGTTAATCCGACACTGCTTTATTATGTTACCTTTACATTTTTAACTTTATCATTATAACCGCAACCATTGCAATGTGCCATTTCCCAGACGGGACGACGGGTTCGGAGTGGTGTCTGTCGGGACGTGGGAACGAGCCGTCGAGTCCGTCTTCATCGACGAGGCGACCGTGCGCTGGGACGACGCCACCGACGCCATGCCCGAGTCCGTGTGCAGCCACGCGTGTCGACCGGGCGAGTTCCGCATCCAGCTGGAGCAGAAGTGCTGCTGGGAGTGTCGGCGCTGTCGCAGCAACGAGATCGTCGTCGCTAACGGCACGTCATGTGCAGAGTGCGACGTCTTCTACTGGCCGGACACGGACAACGCGTCACTCTGTCTGCCCATCGTTCCCACCAGCTACACGTGGCGCCACACCGTGTCGCTGTTGGGTGTGAGCGTCAGTGTCGTCGGGACGGCGTTGTGCATCGTCGTGTTCGCCTTCTACGTTCACAATCGCAACCGGAGACTGATCAAAGCGACGAGTCGCGAGCTGAGCGTCGTCGGACTGATCGGGGCCATCATTGCCTATGTGTCGGCGATCCTCATGATGGGCCCGCCGACCATCGCCTCCTGCTGCCTCAGTCAGGTCGGCGTCCACCTCGGCTTCTGCGTCACGTACGCCTCGTTGTTGACGGTGTGTATATGTTTATTAGTTTTATGTCAGTTCCAACAGGTCCATTGATCCAGTAACATGAATGACAGACACAGGTAGCAGGGACCAACGACTGTCATTGTCTCTTCCGACACAGGCAATGTGGGGTGAAACTGCCTAGGTTTCAAAACGGCAGCAGGTGGTTTTGAACCCTGGTCCCCTCGACTGAAAGTCCGATTCTCTACCGCACAACCATCAGCTTAGTTGCACGAGCTGACGCGGGATTTATCCGGGAATGATCCGGAAGGGCGCAGACTCTTTGCAGCAGACGGAGGGCGTCATTTATTATCAGACGGTGAATCAGGTGATTCAGTACGTACACCATAATACAAGCGATTCTAAATTATAACTGTTTTTGTATCGCCACGTTCCACAGCAGTATGCTAACATCAGCAATTGAGAAATATTTTGTTTGAACACTGGGACAAGACAGTTGATGAGTGTACCACAAATGAAGCCTGTAAGTTGTAGACAGCGTTTATAAAACATACAATACATATTTAAATGCATGTTGTTGAGCAGTGTTTGACAGCTTACTCTTGCAGAAAACCAACTGCATATATCGCGTGTTTGTGTCGGCGAGGCGGTCGGTAAAGCCGCCGAAATACACGCGTTGGAAGGCACAGCTCGTGATCGCATCGCTCCTCATTGGAGTCGAGGTAAGAGACTGGTGTCACGAGTGCGGAATGTAAAACCACGCTAGACGAAGTTATGTCCTCGTCACCAAATTTCTCAGTGTTTGTGCGGATTACGTCATAATTTAATCCTAGCTATATAACATAATAATTGGGCTATATGCATACTTGGTCTAGTTGCATTATACAACGCATAGTTGGCTTAGTTGTATAAAACAATGCATACTTGGTTTAGTTGTATAACACAATGCAGACTTGGTCAAATAATATAATTACAAACAATAGTTGGTCTAGTTAGGTAATAAAATGCATAATATTAGATCAACTAATTATCGGCAGTTTCATTTAAGAGACGCACAAACAAACAAGTTGGGGAATATGAAGAGTTTGTATTCAATCTTAAGTCGTCAACAATCTGTCGGGGGCGATGAGAAGACATGGTGGAAAGAAGGGTAAAAAAGAAAAAGGCATGACCTTTATATATACAAACATACACACACACGCACACACACACGCACACGCACACGCACGGATTATATTTACATGACAGATTCCGCTGTTCGTAGGTTCTAATCATCGTCGTGACAACGGCCATTGCACCGCCGCAGATTCAACTGCGCATGCCCGTGCACTCGGAACAGTTCGTTGAGCTTCTGTGTCACGTGTCCCTGGCCGGTTTCCTACCCCCGCTTGTCTACAATCTGCTGCTGATTGTGATGTGCAGGTATCTAGGAAATATTCCAGTTGACCGTCAGTGGTTACCGTATTCAGTCGTAGAATTATTCTGCTATGTAGTTTTTTCAATGTTCATTTTGTTCTGCATAGTGGTTGCGACATAACCACAGTTCTGTGCTATGCATAATAAATGTCATTTTCTTTTGCTTAAATTGGACACGCTTTCGATACAAACAGGAACATAATTTTAAGCACATGCAGATAAGAATTTTTTGTGAATGTTACATAATTTAACTGAATGTGAAAGGGTAAGCGTCTGTAAACATATGGAGGTTTCTGTGATGAATGGATATTGTGGGTGTAGGCGTTTACGACATAATCTAAAATCCCGAACGTTCTTACATCGAAAAATCTTACTCGCCATATTGACGGATTCGTGTCATTTGGGAGCGACCATTTTGTGACGTATGCCAAATTTGTTATGGTTACAATCGTCGTGACGATTCGTACAAGAAAAGATTTGCCGTAAAAAAGCTTTAAAACTAGACTGCATGGTGTTCTTATCGTCAAAATGTATGTAGATAACCACCTGGTAAATACCTCCCTGACTTTACGACCCTAAAGAAAAAAATTATTAATTTAATAAAAGTATGCTAATTAAGGAAAATAATGTGATAGACGTCAGAACACTGTTTCTAAAATATGATTGCTCCCTTTAAATTATACACTATGCTGCAGTGTCTACGCCGTGAAGACGCGCCGTCTACCGGATAACTTCAACGAGTCGAAGCTTATCTTTCTGCTTGTCCTCGCCACACTGTTTCTGTGGCTCGCCTTCCTGCCGACCTACTTCACCGCCTACTACGCCCAGCAGCAGGTGGCGCTCCTTACCATGTTCCTCGTCCTCAACTCCACCCTCATGATCCTGTGTCTGTACGCGCCGAAAGTCTATGCGATTCTCTACATCGACGAGACCCTCCTTAACCTCGGCCAGGGAGTCATGCTGACGACGACGGCGTCCACGACCGACGCGCCCCGCGGCGGACTAAGACCGCAAGGCCGCGCAACGGTAGCGCCCCTCACGCCGGTCGCGGGAACCTCTGATGAACACAACTAGAATTCGAAATTGCACTTTGGAAATTCCATGATTCTTCATAGTAAATTATACTTATGTATTTACTGTAGCTTTGTACAGATGACGCATTTGTCTCTGCGTGGTGCAGGCCAGCGTTTCCAGTGCAAAGAATTTTTTTTTTTGAGAAGCCAGAATAAAGCGAATCTAATTTCAGCTAGCATGAAAAAATTATATTAATTCAAGTGTAATATGAATGTGTTCTGTTATGCAGATGAAAAATTCGGCAATTCGGTTGTGTAGTAGTGCCCTTTAGATGTGTATTTTAAGTGCGGGCAATTCGGTTGTGTAGTAGTGCCCTTTATGTGTGTATTTTAAGTGCCCTACGGGTTGTGTATTTTAAGTGCGGGCAACTCGGTTGTGAAGTAGTGCCCTACGGGTTGTGTATTTTAAGTGCGGGCAATTCGGTTGTGTAGTAGTGCCCTTTATGTGTGTATTTTAAGTGCCCTACGGGTTGTGTATTTTAAGTGCGGGCAACTCGGTTGTGAAGTAGTGCCCTACGGGTTGTGTATTTTTAGTGCGGGCAACTCGGTTGTGTAGTAGTGCCCTACGGGTTGTGGATTTTTAGTGCCGGTGTAGGATAGTATTTGGACCCCCATAGTATCATAACCCCCCCGGTCGAAATGCTATAATAGTATATTGACCCCCCTGTGGTAATTTGACCCCCATACATTTCAGTCACCATATGATGTCGCATTGCATGTAATTAGTGTTTTGTGGAATACAACCTAATTGGATATATTTAAACTGATTTTTTTTAATGTTTAATACCTAATTTGCCTAGCCTAAATTTGTCTCAACCATACATATTACGGGAAACAGCTTTATGGTAGAAAGCATGACACGTATTAGTGCATGACTGTCAAGTGATTTACAGACCCTTGTTCTGTTAGTTGTATTAAACAAAAATAAATAGTTGTGGACAAAAATAAATAATATCATGTATTGCTTTACAAACATGAATGATAACCGTTGGAGGAGTCATATTGTGCTCTTTCTCGTTGTTCCTCCCTTTACAGAGGACGAGGCTAGTTCATGTACTGCTGCACTGCCCCAACAGTTATCCATTTCTAGTGTTCCCTATTGGCAGTCTTCTCCATCCATTCTTCTGCCTTTCGTACATCCCTCTTTTCGCAGTTCTCACTTTTTCTTCGGCCTGGCTGTGACATCGCCTCTGCTTTCTTTGGTAGTCAACCCTCCTCCATATGGTAGTCAACCCTCCTCCATTTGGTAGTCAACCCTCCTCCAGTTGGTAGTCAACCCTCATCCATTTGGTAGTCAACCCTCCTCCATTTGGTAGTCAACCCTCCTCCATTTGATACTCAACCCTCCTCCATTTGGTAGTCAACCCCCCTCCACTTGGCAGTCAACCCTCCTCCATTTGGTAGTCAACCCTCCTCCATTTGGCAGTCAACCCTCCTCCATTTGGTAGTCAACCCTCCTCCAGTTGGTAGTCAATCCCCTCCATGTAGCAGTCAACCCCCTCCATTTGGTAGTCAACCTCTCCTCCAGTTGGTAGTCAACCCTCCTCCATTTGGTAGTCAATCTCTCCTCCAGTTGGTAGTCAACCCTCCTCCATTTGGTAGTCAACCTCTCCTCCAGTTGGTAGTCAACCCTCCTCCATTTGGTAGTCAACCCTCCTCCATTTCGTAGTCAACCCTCCTCCATTTGGCAGCCAACCCTTCTCAATTTCGTAGTCAACCCTCCTCCATTTCGTAGTCAACCCTCCTCCATTTCGTAGTCAACCCTCCTCCATCCGCACCAAGTGACCTACCCATATCATCCTGCCTTTTACTATTCTTCCCGTTCGGCCGAACTACATCGTAACCTCTTCCTTCAGGTCATTCATCTTCTACTCGCCGTCTTAGTTGTTCCTTGGACCAAGTTGTCTGCGCAAACTGGAGGCTTCTATACCACACAAGCATGCCGAACTTTCCCTGCCAGTACTGCGGACAAAATAAAACGTCTTTCCCAAATAAGTATTGTTAAAATGACAAGTTGGGAATCATATTGTTATGATAATAAAAATGACCTTACTAAAACTTGAATAGTCGATGGGGCATAGTGGATGTCATGTGATAACCGTAGCAAGATGATCTCCATCAAGTAAGGCTAGTAATAAAGCGTGTACAGGATACTCATTATTACAAGTCCACAGACCCTGCCATTGCAAACATTTTATGGCTTATCTTGGCATGATTACTTCACTGTATTATTAACATCCAATATGCACAATACATTAGAAACAATAGTTTCTGGGTTCATTATATTTTGATTTTAAGAAATGGTTGGATTACTCGGACTTCCGCCAGCCTGCCTAATACATGTGTTAGATATCCTACCGTCTAGCGAAAAGGAAGCATTTGGTACTCAGTGCCGTGCAAACTGCGACAAAAGGGCATGAGTAGCAAATCTATATTACAACAGATATTGGTCAAACCAGGTGTTAGGATAAATGGGGATCAAAATACTACAGAGGGGTCAAGTTACTATGCAGTAGTGCCCTGCGGGTTGTGTATTTTAAGTGCGGGCAACTCGGTTGTGTAGTAGTGCCCTACGGGTTGTGTATTTTAAGTGCCGGCAACTCGGTTGTGCAGTAGTGCCCTACGGGTTGTGTATTTTAAGTGCAGGCAACTCGGTTGTGAAGTAGTGCCCTACGGGTGGTGTAATTTAAGTGCCGGCAACTCAGTTGTGCAGTAGTGCCCTACGGGTTGTATATTTTTAGTGCCGGTAACTCGGTTGTGCAGTAGTGCTCTACGGGTTGTGTATTTTTAGTGCCGGTAACTCGGTCGCGTAGTAGTGCCCTGCGGGTTGTGTCTTTTTAGTGCCGGCAACTCGGTTGTGTAGTAGTGCCCTACGGGTTGTGTATTTTAAGTGCAGGCAACTCGGTTGTGCTGTAGTGCCCTACGGGTGGTGTATTTTAAGTGCCGGTAACTCGGTTGTGCACTAGTGCCCTACGGGTTGTGTATTTTAAGTGCGGGCAACTCGGTCGTGTAGTAGTGCCCTGCGGGTTGTGTATTTTTAGTGCCGGCAACTCGGTTGTGAAGTAGTGCCCTACGGGTTGTGTATTTTAAGTGCGGGCAACTCGGTCGTGTAGTAGTGCCCTGCGGGTTGTGTATTTTTAGTGCCGGCAACTCGGTTGTGAATTAGTGCCCAATGGGTTGTGTATTTTTAGTACCGGCAACTCGGTTGTGCAGTAGTGCCCTGCGGGTTGTGTATTTTTAGTGCCGGCAACTCGGTTGTGCTTTAGTGCCCTACGAGTTGTGTATTTTTAGTGCCGGTAACTCGGTTGTGTAGTAGTGCCCTACGGGTTGTGTATTTTTAGAGCCGGCAACTCGGTCGTGTAGTAGTGCCCTACGGGTTGTGTATTTTAAGTGCCGGCAACTTGGTCGTGTAGTAGTGCCCTACGGGTTGTGTATTTTAAGTGCCGGCAACTCGGTTGTGTAGTAGTGCCCTACGGGTTGTGTATTTTAAGTGCCGGCAACTCGGTTGTGTAGTAGTGCCCTGCGGGTTGTGTATTTTTAGTGCCGACAACTCGGTTGTGTAGTAGTGCCCTACGGGTTGTGTATTTTAAGTGCCGGCAACTCGGTTGTGTAGTAGTGCCCTACGGGTTGTGTATTTTAAGTGCGGGCAACTCATTTGTGCAGTAGTGCCCTACGGGTTGTGTATTTTTAGTGCCGGCAACTCGGTTGTGCAGTAGTGCCCTACGGGTTGTGTATTTTTAGTGCCGGTAACTCGGTTGTGTAGTAGTGCCCTACGGGTTGTGTATTTTTAGTGCCGGCAACTCGGTTGTGTACTAGTGCCCTACGGGTTGTGTATTTTTAGTGCCGGCAACTCGGTTGTGTAGTAGTGCCCTACGGGTTGTGTATTTTTAGTACCGGCAACTCGGTTGTGTAGTAGTGCCATTTAGGTTGTGCATGTTTAGTACAGTCTATTCAGGTGCACACTAACGCCCGTTAGACGGCGTACGTAGCAGAAGGTTTTTGTACAACATGTGTCCTTTAGAAGTCTGGTAATTGTACAATGCAACATGTAACAATTGTTTGTGAATGTTAGTAAATCTGTATTACAAATCTAACGACTAGTTCTCTGTTTTTACTTACCATTATATGTGTGCCTCGTTGATTATTATAATAAGACTCTATCTTGCATTGATTATTATAATAATTAGTCACATACATATAGCGTCGTGTTGCTATGTACCATATACAACATACAATATTTAGTTGCTAAGCCCTGATGGGGTGTGAATCAATCAGTCCTGTAGCTAAATGTATTTAGGGGCCACATTTGAACGTATGACGTTGATCACGTAACCCTGAACAATCGCAAAAGCACGCATAACGTTGTTAACAAGTGTACGTAGCTAAGAACTCCTACTGGTCCGAGTTACGTAATCTACGTCAAATGTCCACATAAGTTCCCTCGTAAGATCCCCACTCCCCGGGGAATTTCGAAATTCTTTCAATGTACGAACCATCCTATGAGCTCCCGCATGCGCCTTCAAAATGTCAGCGACATACACGCGAAACTGTCAGAGATGTTAGGGAACAGACAGGCAGACAGCACAAACCACTTTATAGTATAGACTAGCCCAGTTGCCGGCGTTGCACGTGAGAAAGCAAGAACTGACGACTCCTTGAACTCTCCAGTCAAGTTTTGGTAGCGCAATGGCAATGACATCTACGCGCCACATAAATCACGCGCAACTGCCGTTTTCACGAAGCCGTCTGACGTAGATCACGTAACAGTGGCTTAAACACGAAAAACGTTGCTAACAATTACACGTAGCTAATATTATGAGTTGCGTAATTTACGTCAAACGTCCACATTGGTTCATTCGACGTAATAACCCACCTCATGTTGAATGTTGAATTTGTTTTAATGTACAAACCATCCTCATGGGCTTCGGGTCACGCCTACAAAATCTCAGTCACATACATGAGATACATGACGGAGGTACGAGGGAACAGACAGACAGACAGACAGACAGACAGACAGACAGGCAGACATACAGACAGACAGACAGAGTAACAAACTACTTTATTTATTTAAAGTGAATATTAAAGGTATGGATATGTTTTTATGACGTTGACCCGTCGAGTAAACCAAGTTTGGTATTTTAACTGTGGTTGACTCTGAGTTGATGTCTGTTTATTTACATTGGCCACGGTAGAGCTTTGAACCTAGATTGGAAACACCGCCGTAGTGTTTGCGACTGGTAGTGTTTTAAAGTTTCGACACCGGTGAATAACATAATTACATAATGTGCGCAATCTGCTATAAAAAGGTAACGTTCTCACTTACCTAAACCGGTTTGTATACAATGACACCACACAGCGACGTTTAATCTTGCAATCATATTATTTCACTAAATTTGTATTTGTATTTGTAACTTGTAACTTTGATCAATGTTGATTTATTTGTGTATAATATTATATATGGATCATAACATTGAGTTAACGTTGATCATATAATCATTAAAGGATCAAAGAATTTACAACCCATCCGAATGCTAATCGAGAAACACTGGCCCAAGCGTCCACGTGACATAATTATAGGTGACACTAATCATAGGTATGCGTAGCAGTGCAGTAAAACACTGCGTCGACCAAATTCAGATGAAAAACAATTCGTTTGACACAGAAGAGACATTGAAGTTGTGCTAACGAGATTATATAATGTAACATATTTGAAAAATGTATTATATATGTAATATTTTCGTTAAAGTTATGTGTATGTTATATGTTTGATGGTGTCGTTAGCTATTACCTATTACGTGTACGTAATCGTTAACACAGCCGTCGTTGAAATACTCGTTAACGTTATGTGTATGTTATATGTTTGATGGTGTCGTTAGCTATTACCTATTACGTGTACGTAATCGTTAACACAGCCGTCGTTGAAATACTCGGACCTGTCGTCTTAACTGTAGATTTCACGTAACCGTTTTACTATGTCGTTTGGGGGGCATTGGGCCATATTTACTGAATTTTTCCGTTGCGCCGTATTTTTCCGTACGCTTGCCCTCCCATTTCACCTAGAAACGCCAGTAATTAATAGTTATGCTAATGAAGAAACTGTGAAACGATCGCAAACCATCTAAGTGTTTATCGACATGATAAGGCCTATGTCGACAAATGGACGTTCGAATGTGTTCAGTGCCGGATTAACAAGGTGTGTATGTGGGGGGGGGGCTTGCTACCCACTTTTTGTGGGGTGAGGGCCTTACCGAGTACCTCAAAGACGAAGATCGAGACTTGTGGTATTGACCATGGAGGTAACACTATACGTTAACGTTTATTCAACTGCGTTTTGAGCATAGGCATTCACAGAACGTTGTCGACGACTGCATATATACAAACATGTATACAAACATGTATACAAACATGTATACAAACATGTATACAAACATGTATACAAACATGTATACAAACATGTATACAAACATGTATACAAACATGTATACAAACATGTATACAAACATGTATACAAACATGTATACAAACATGTATACAAACATGTATACAAACATGTATACAAACATGTATACAAACATGTATACAAACATGTATACAAACATGTATACAAACATGTATACAAACATGTATACAAACATGTATACAAACATGTATACAAACATGTATACAAACATGTATACAAACATGTATACAAACATGTATACAAACATGTATACAAACATGTATACAAACATGAAAGAAAGTACAGCGTACAACGACAAGCAATAATTACAGCATACAATGACATACCAGAAAATAATACAAGAAAAAATAGCGTAAAATAGAGACGGTGTAAATTTTCCTGAACAAACCACCAAATTAGTTTACAACGGTTCTAGAAATGTGATCATTTGGATAGTAAGGTTTTGAAAAGTCAGGTTAAGATGAAATAAAATTAAAGTTTTTTAAGATATCGAATGGGTATGAAAATATAGGAACAGTGTAACACGATGTACTCATTCTCACAGAGGACAATAAATAAATGGAACGCATTATCTACTGATTGTGTAAATGCTAGTAGCGAGAATATGTTTAAAAACAAAAGTGACACATTTCTCGGAAGGGCGGATTACACATAGTCATAGATGAACATTGTTGGACTCTCGATAAGCCAATGGCTTCCTTGTCCACTGGCCATCTGGGTGTTTGCCTTGGATGGCAATCTTGTTAAATCTAATTGTACATATGTCGAACTTTATCAAACACTAATGAACTGTTTGTGCGTTTCGGCAGCACTGAAGTCCGAGAAAATATTGTCGAGATGAATCCGATTTTGCGGGGGGGGGGGCTCACTTTGTGCGGAACCTGGCACGAGTGTACCACTTGTACCAGTTGAATCCGGCACTGAGCATGTTGGATGTTTGCTAAGTGAACATGGAAGCTGTTGCTGATCAAATTTGACCCGTACTGTCGAGTGGTAGGCCTGCATTGGTGGACTAGTAGTGGGATTTGAAACACCCTGTATATGAATACACACGTTTGTTGAAGAGAACGCATGGCGTGACACGGTGGCGCTAGTTTTTGGCACAACAGCCACTTCAGAAGCCCGTGAAATAAAGATTTCGTGCCGGGCGAGGGACACTTCGAACACAACTGGCTTCGTGTGAGTACCATTCTAGTTTGTTGTTAAATAAATAAGGCCTTGCCGTGTCTTTTCTAGAGAAAACTATTCGAAACACACTGTCTAGCCAACCATCT